>CAHIKZ030000752.1:735000-740473 GCA_903632075.3 Acanthosepion pharaonis | reverse complement strand
ACCTCAAGTCAGATAACGAATATGAGAAACTTATGGCTACACATCTGAAAAGACCTCAAGTCAGATAACGAAATATGAAACTTATGGCTACACATTCAAAAAGACCTCAAGTCAGATAACGAATATGAGAAACTTATGGCTACACATTCGAAAAGACCTCAAGTCAGATAACGAATATGAGAAACTTATGGCTACACATTCAAAAAGACCTCAAGTCAGATAACGAATATGAGAAACTTATGGCTACACATTCAAAAAGACCTCAAGTCAGATAACGAATATGAGAAACTTATGGCTACACATTCGAAAAGACCTCAAGTCAGATAACGAATATGAGAAACTTGAACATTCAAAAGACCTCAAGTCAGATAACGAATATGAGAAACTTGAATGGCACATTCAAAAGACTCAAGTCAGATAACAATATGAGAACTCAAAAAGACCTCAAGTCAGATAACGAATATGAGAAACTTACATTCAAAAGACCTACACATTCGATAAAAACCTGGCTACACATTCAAAAAACTTGATAACGAATATGAGAAACTTATGGCTACACATTCAAAAAAAAGACCTCAAGTCCAGATAACGAATTATGAGAAACTTATGGCTACACATCTGAAAAAGAAACTCAAGTCAGATAACGAATATGAGAAACTTGTGGCTACAAAAACCTCAAGACCTCAAGTCAGATAACGAATATGAGAAACTTATGGTCAGATACACATTCAAAAAAGACCTCAAGTCAGATAACGAATATGAGAAACTTATCAGGCACATCTGAAAAGACCTCAATAACGAATACTTACAGTCAGATAACGAATATGAGAAACTTATGGCTACACATTCGAAAAGACCTCAAGATAACGAATATGATAAATTTAATTAGAATATGAGAAAGTCAGATAACGAATATGAGAAACTTATGGCACATTCCAAAAAGACCTCAAGTCAGATAACGAATATGAGAAAACTTATGGCTACATTCAAAAGACCTCAAATTCTGAAAAAAGACCTACAATCCAAAAAGACCAAGTCAGATAAATTGAATAACCTCCGGTCATAAAAAAGAAACCTCGTCAATAACGAATATGAAATACTTATGGCTACACATCTGAAAAAAGACCTTCAAGTGGAGTCAGATAACGAATATGAGAAACTTATGGCTACACATTCAAAAAGACCTCAAGTCAGATAACGAATACCAAGAAACTGAGGAACCTCCAAGTATGGCTGTAGAAAAAAGACCTCAAGTCAGATAACGAATATGAGAAACTTATGGCTACACATTCGAAAAGACCTCAAGTCAGATAACGAATATGAGAAACTTATGGCTACACATTCGAAAAGACCTCAAGTCAGATAACGAATATGAGAAACTTTATGGCTACACATTGAAAAAGACCTCAAGATAACGAATATGAGAAACATGGTGACACATTCAAAAAGACCCTATGAATACCGAAACTTATATACACATTCAAAAAGACCCAAGTCAGATAACGAATATGAGAAACTTATGGCAGATAACGAATATGAGAAACATAGACACATTCGAAAAGACCTCAAGTCAGATAACGAATACGAGAAACTTATGAAAACACATTCAAAAGACCTCAAGTCAGATAACGAATATGAGAAACTTAGAAATTATCATGGCCTCAAGTCAGATAACAAAAAATGGCTACACATTCAAAAAGACTCAAATTGATAACGAATATGAGAAACTTAAGTGGCTACACATTCGAAAGACCTCAAGTCAGATAACGAATATGAGAAAACTATGGTTGCTAATTCGAAAAAGACCTCAAGTCAGATAACGAATATGAGAAACTTATGGCTACACCTCAGACCTCAAGTCAGATAACGAATATGAGAAACTTATGGCTACACATTCAAAAGACCTCCAAAGCAGATAACGAATATGAAAAACTTATGGCTACACATTCGAAAAGACCTCAAGTCAGATAACGAATATGAGAAACTTATGGTGACACATTCGAAAAGACCTCAAGTCAGATAACGAATATGAGAAACTTATGGCGACACATTCAAAAAGACCTCAAGTCAGAATAACGAATATGAGAAACTTATGCCTTCACATTCAAAAAGACCTCAGTCAGATAACGAATATGAAAACTTGGCTACACATTTTGAAAAGACCTCAAGTCAGATAACGAATATGAGAAACTTATGGCTACACATTCGAAAAGACCTCAAGTCAGATAACGAATATGAGAAACTTATGGCTACATTCGAAAGAACCTCAAGTCAGATAACGAATATGAGAAACTTATGGCTGCCATTTCTGAAAAAGACCTCCAAGTCAGATAACGAATATGAGAAACTTATGGCTACACATTCAAAAAGACCTCCAATATCCAGATAACAATATGAAAGAAACTTAATATGGCTTTACGATTCAAAAGAATATAAGTCAGATAACGAATATGAGGAACTTATGGCTACACATTCAAAAAGACCTCAAGTCAGATAACGAATATGAAAACTTATGGCTACATTCGAAAAGACCTCAAGTCAGATAACGAATATGAGAAACATGGCTACACATTCAAAAAAGACCTCCAAGTCAGATAACGAATATGAGAAACTTATGGCTACATCTGAAAAAAGACCTCCAGTCAGATAACGAATATGAGAAACTTATTATACACATTCAAAAGACCTCAAGTCAGATAACGAATATGAGAAACTTTATGGACCCTACAGATAACGAATATGAGAAAGACCTCATTCAAAAAGACCTCAGATAACGAATATGAAAACATGGCTACACATTCAAAAAGACCTCAAGTCAGATAACAAATATGAGAGACACATCTGACCCTGGTCAAACATTTTTAACCACTGTCAGCAATTTTCAGGGATATTATCACTCCATCAGTTATTCAGACAATTGTAATCATTCTTTGCAATATTCATGTTACCACGACAATTCAGTCAATCAATTCTCCAACCATCTTCAGGTGTACAACTATACGAAAGACAACTTTTATAATTTTGAGAAGTCATTATTATTCTAATGGAGGCACAGTGGAGTAATGGATAACAGCTCGGATTGAGGAATTGGAGAGCCGAGTTCAAATTCCAGTCAAATCCATTACATTCACTTATGTGCTAATACCCTTGGAAAAGGTATGAATCCTCTTCTTTTCTTTCCAGCTATAAGTATATAGCAGGTCAGACTGTGTTCTATAGCTTTGGATGGCAACTGCAGAAAGAAATGGCAATCTACTGTGGGAAAAAAAAAACTGCCTCGTCAGTCATTTATTGAAAGATACATAAGATCACCTAAGCATGTATTACGCATGGCACATAAATGACTGACTGACATTATCATTCCAAGAGTTATTCAGACTACTGAACTCATTCTTTGTGTTGCTTTTGTTCTGACCACTACATTTCAGTGAATCCATTCTCCAACAATCTATAGGTGTTCAACTGTATAGAAGACTACATCTATAATTTAGAGAAGAGTCATTATAAATGTTGTTCAAATTATTGAATTCTCTTTGTGTTGCTCATTCTATTGTCATTTTCAATCACACCAGTCATGTATAGGAACTGCACAATAGCAATTAGTAGCATAAAAAAATAAAATAGATTCCATTTGTTCCATGAAAATTTGAAAATATATTTGAAGGGAAATTTATTAAGTGAAATGAATTTTTCAGTGCATACAAGTATTTTCATGTCCAGACATTAAAGATAAAACAGAAATTATAGTCCTACACAGAATGATTACAAACATTAACTGTTACTACAAAAGATATTTCTGACAAACAGAAAAGCAATAACTGGGCATAATGAATTTGATGTTTGTATGAAGGTGTAAAAAATCTTCAATGTATATATATATATATATATATATATATATATATATATATATATATATAGCATACCTACAGACAATGGGTATACCCCATTCACATAAAATACGGTAGTAAATACTGTATGTTGGTCTGCAGTTGAGATTCATTGTGGAATTCATTTGACTCACTTCTAGCAGTTGACTACTTCTTCTCTGCACTGCTGGTAAATCTTATATGTGTTGTTCTTGTCCTAAGTATTATTGTTCATTACCAACCTTCGTGTGATTATTCTATTCAGTAACATTCCCTAGGTTACAACATCTTGGTGGCGAGGATAAAATCAAAATTACAAATATATATATATATAAATAATACTAAAATTGGTAGAGATTGTTCCAAAGGAAACTTTTCAGTCCATATGAATATATATATAATAACAAAATGTAATTGTTAGAGATTGTTCCAAAGGGAACTTTTCAGTCCATATGAGAGATCAATTTCTGATACAGAGCAAATTATAAGAATAATTAGAAAAAAAACCTTAAAAACCCATAGTCAGTAATAAATTTATTTTAATAAATATAACCATATTCACCTCATCAGACCAACTAAATTTTATGAAATGGAATTAAGATATCCCAGACAGACAGATATATAAAGATAAAACAATAGCAAAAATAAATTGACCTAGAAAAGTATTTTTTTAGGAGGGGCTTACATTATAAAGAGAAAGAAGAAAAAAATAGAGTTAATATAGAGAGTAAGGGAAGGTAAAGTGATAGGTATTGTAGAGTAGCTATCACCCCTTCAGCATTCTACCAGATGGCCTGGCTCATAATCTTTAAATAGTCTACAATTAAGGACTTCAACAGTTGATTAATAAGTTGATACCAAGATGATTAATATTCAGATTGATCTTACTTTGTTTGGCTATACAGTATTTGACCCTCCTCTATTCCTTGTAAGTTGTCTTGTTAATTGTTTTGTAACTTCTTGTTCTGTGTTTTTTGTATGTATCTGTAAGCACCAGATACTGGTGCTGAATAAATATATTAAGCACTCATTCTTCTCTGTGTATCATTCACCTCAATGATACAATAGGAAAGTGAAATTTAAAACAGAGCTACAATAAAGTGTCAAATAAAGTTCACATAAAAAGTGGTTAAAATGGTGTCTATTTAAATAGCATCATCATAAAACTAATGATAATAATAAAAAATATATAATATACATATAAAAAAATTATATATATTATTATAAACATAAAAAATAAAGATTAAAACAGACACACATATATATATATACACACACACATAATTAACAAATTGGAGACTTCAGGAACCTATGGTAATATTTTATTTCACAAAATCGATAATTCAATTTTGCTTCATCAGACCTGGTGGTTTCAAAGCAATGAATGGATTCAAAAATTCAAGGAATCAAACGAAAAACAAGATTAACAGAAATTGTGTTTTAAGATAGTTCCACAAAGTAGAAAGGGAAGGAGTTAATATCCTCCATGGAATTATCCATATGGATTACCAATTAACTTTATCATATATATATATATATATATATATATATATATATATATATATATATATATGTATGCACAAGGTATTCCAGAAGTTTTCAGACTT
>CAHIKZ030000752.1:500000-727500 GCA_903632075.3 Acanthosepion pharaonis | reverse complement strand
ATGTGTGGCATGTGTGCAGTAGGTTGCCGACCCCTGTTCATTATTATTACAATTATTTTATTACTAGTTTTAATCTCTGGCTCAATACACTCTTCATTATTACTATTATTTTATTACTAGTTTTATTCCATCTTATTATTGTTACTTTTTATATCAACATTCTGGCTCTATACACTCTTCATTATTACTATTATTTTATTACTAGTTTTATTCCATCTTATTATTGCTACTTTTTATCCCAACATTCTGCCTCAATACACTCTTCATTATTACTATTATTTTATTACTAGTTTTATTTCATCTTCTTATTGTTGCTTTTTATCCCAACACTCTGGCTCTATACACTCTTCATTATTACTATTATTTTATTACTAGTTTTATTCCATCTTATTATTGTTACTTTTTATATCAACATTCTGGCTCTATACACTCTTCATTATTACTATTATTTTATTACTAGTTTTATTCCATCTTATTATTGCTACTTTTTATCCCAACATTCTGCCTCAATACACTCTTCATTATTACTATTATTTTATTACTAGTTTTATTCCATCTTATTATTGTTACTTTTTATATCAACACTCTGGCTCTATACACTCTTCATTATTACTATTATTCTATTACTAGTTTTATTCCATCTTATTATTTTTGCATTTTATCCCAACACTTTGGGTTGATGAACTCTTTATTATTTCTATTATTTTGTTATAGGTTTTATTACAGCTTATTATTATTTTTTTTACTATTATTTTATTTTATATATTCCAAAAAATGAGCATAACAACAAGTCAAGTAAATGCATTAAAATTTATTCAATTTTTTTGATATACAGCAAATGTTTTAAGCACTTTGTCTTTTCTACAAATATTTTCATGGCAATTGCTGTGGTGATATTTTTTTCCCTAGTGCCCTGACTACATGAATTTAAGTGCGCTACTAAATTGGCAATTAGTTCTCTATGGTTTTTGCTCTACATAGATGCAACCACCACTTCTATTCTGTTTCGTTTCTAGCACTTCCCACCTGTGAAACTATTTCTTCTTATTTCTTGCTTCCCTGATAACTACAATCTTCAAAAATTTCAATGCAACATCAATCGCCATCTTCTATCTTCTTGAACACTGTTTCTATTTTTTGTCCTTTCCTCAATCCTCCCCATTCTCTGTCTTCTTATTCTCTTCCACTCCCTGTGACCTCCTCTTGTGTCTCAGTGGCAATGTTGCCTTGCTTGGGGTTAAATGATTGGAGAAAAATTTAAAAAAAAAAATAATCAAGAAAGTGACTCATTGCACCTTCATATTTAGGATTTCTATCAATTGTTCTGTTCGCTTCTAGAAAAAGTGGTTCCCTCTGTTGTGCTAGAAAATTTTTCCCGCCAGAATCTATCTTGCTCATTTCATCATTTGTCCATCTGTGCATTGAATATTGTGGCCACATCTGGTCTGCTGCTTCTGCTCTATTGAGTGGTTCTCGATAAAATCCAAATGAGAAACTTTTTCTATAAGAATAAAGTGTCACTGCCGATACTTGAGTTTGAACATAGATCGCCAGTGAGTAAACACAGGCAATCCCATTATTGAATTAAGTGGACCATGTGACGATAGAGGAAATGCATATATTTAGGAAGTAGCTAACAACTAACTATCACATCAACTCTATCATCTATTACTATTTGGAACGCTATTTCTACTCTATCCCCTATTACTATTCAGATCGCTATTTCTCCTCTATCACTATATGGACCACTATTCTCCACTCTATTCACTATGTTATTTCTCTATTAGGATCACTATTTGAATGAGTATTATCGGTTGAGTACTATTAGTACGAGTGTTATTCGAAGGCATCTGACGCCAGCATTGTTCAACGGTGTACTATATTTGTATCTGCAATTACCAAAGTCTCTCCTACAACAAGCATTATGAAAGTGCCAAGTATTCATTGGCATCACAAAAGTGTCAAATGCGTGTTCGTTGACATCACAAAAAAATCTGCAATGTTATCACTCCTGACCTGGCATCTCAGTTTCAATCCCTTTCCTATTTCCGTAATTCATGAAGATACTAGTAAAACAAAATGTTGGACAATGAAAGGGAAGGGACATGTGAGTAGTGTGATGGTCATCAACAGTCAGAGACAAATGCAGTTGGGGATTGGTAGAGTGGTAGAGTGTTACCGCTCATGAGATTTTTCTCCTGGTAAAGACAACTCTAAGAATCAACGGATGCTTGAAAAGTGAATTTATTTTCTGTCTCTACAAGCACCATGAAATACTGAAAGAAAAAACAAAGGTTTCAAGTTGCATATGCTAATGCAAAAAAATTGCCAAGAACAGGCAACTGATGTGTTACAATCTACCTTGTGAGATGTCTAACCAGAATTCGAGAGGAGGAGTACAAGTCCTTTTTCTAAAGAGAGACAGCAGAGTTGGTATAATTCCTTTTATGCCTTCTTTCTAAGAAAGTGTACAGCAACTACTGTTTTGTTTTTCCTTCCAAAATATGGTGGTTACCACATGGCTGGTGCGGATTGAATTATAAGATCCCTATAAGTACTTAGCCCCCTTGCATCAGCCCTAAGACAGCTAGACAGAGTTATCACTGACTGAAGAGAAGATCTGGTCCATTAGTCTGTCATGACAGAGGACAGAAATAGCAACAAAAATGTCCCAAGTGTCACTTACCTACCAGATCCCAGACTGTGCCAGATGAGCCAAGCATTAATATTTTCCTTTCTTGTCATGGTGGTGATATGGCCTTTCCTTTTGCCAAACACAATGTTTGTTCATATCAACTCAGATGGGAATCGAAAAAAATCAACGAGTGAAGCTGTTCATTCACATGAAAAACTAAATGAGGGTCATGGTTATATGTTTACAACATCCCAAAAAGCTGAATGCTACTTCAATCTGTCAAATTCCAAAAATGTTATTGTGACGATACATATTCACACTTACCGGATTCAAAGCTTCCAACATGTTTTGCTTGTCGGGCTGCTGTTTTATGATGGATATGTGCTTAAAACCAAGCTAGACAGTTCGTCATTTCGTCAGCTACAAACTTTCCTCTCACAAGTTTGGTCCAAGAAAAGTAAATTCTCCAACATTTATTTATTTTATGCTGCTTGGCACGATTTGTCTAGTGGCGGTCTGCATGCTGATTGGTCGAGCTGGGGACTCTGATTGAGAACGAGGCCAACGACGATGATTAGTGCATTGGCCGTATTTTTGGTCAATAAAACTGGTCTGGGACATTTTGGCTGGGAGTGCAGTTGGGACCATGGTGACGTGCACTGTTATAGAGGTTCGTATTAAGTTACAACTCTGTTTATTTTTGTCCGGAAGCTGGACATTAGCTTCGAGCTTACCACTAGAGTGAGCGGTGTAATTACCGGTGTTTACTGAAATGTGGGAGGAACACACTGAACCTCAACAACAGTTATGAAGATAAATAAACAAGTTTAGCAATTCTTTTTTAATACTAAAGTATACACACTACCAGGCTTGATAGCCACTAAAGGTAGAAGGTACTATCAAAATAGTTATGATGAATGAGATATGTGATATGAATGATAGAGGTGGAAGTGAAGATTATGAGGATATGAGGGATAGATAACAATTGACCTTTGACTTGAAAACATTAAAATTGTAGAGTTCCGGAGTCTCTTCTACAAAGCAGCAATTCTTGGGGAACAAGCTGTCTAAGTATAACTTTCTCGATGCATTTGGAATATGGGGGAAATGAAGATGATTCAACCGCATGGAAGTAACATCGCATGTTTTAGCAGTTAAAATGGAACTAGGGAGTGGAGTTCATTTGAACAACATTTGACTAGCAATGTTGTGTCTGTGAGAAAGAGGTTGCAGAATGAAAAAGAGGTTGCAGAATGAAAAAGAGTCTTCCCTGATGAGACTATGTAAACGATTTTGAACTCTGGAAAACAGGCTCCAGCCCAGAGATGGCAGAAATATGTCATTTTTGATCTAAGCAGACTCTTGTAAAGACGAATTGTGGCAGAAGACCTGGAAAGTGAGGATTGTGTAGCTCCAGCTCCAAAATAGCAGTCTTATCTGGTCTTATCTGAATTTTGTAAAGATGAATCATGGGAGAAGAACTGGATTGATTAACACCAGCCCAGAGATTGCAGCAGTACTCCACTTTTGATCAAAGCTGACTTGTATAAAGTGTGGCAGAAGGATAGGGAAGTGAGGATTGAGCAGCTCCAGCTCAGAAATAGCAGCAATACTCCATTGTTGGTCTAATCAGAAGGACTGGAAATTTAGAATTGAGCAACACTGGGACAAACATGGCAGAAATACTCTATTTTTTGGTCTAATCTGTCTCTTGCAAAGAGTAGCAGAAGGCCAGGAAAGTGAGGATTGAGCAGCTCCAATCCAGATATGACCACAATACACCATTTTAGGGTTTAAGCTGACTTTTGTAAAGGTGACGCAAGGCAGAAGGACTGGAAATTGAGGATTGTTCAGCTCCAGCCCAGATATGGCAGTAATCCTCCATTTTTGGTCTGATCTGATTTTTAAAATGATATAGAGAAAGTCAGGTAGAATGAGCCAACCATTTTTCCAGCATCTTGATCAATGGATTACATATATGAGTTCCCCTTGACATCTGAAGTGAACTTAAGACTCAATAGATAACCAAAGCAGTTAAGCCTCATCCAGAATGCAAACATTTACTGTGACTGGAGAAAACTCAGGCTTTGATTGATGATCAAATGATACTTATTCGCTTTTTGAGGTATTGAAAATTACAAGCCAGTTTTAGTTTTTGCCATTGAACTGTTGGAGTTATATTGATAGAGGTCAGTTTTAAGGCTTTGAACATCGTGAATTTGGGAGGGTCTTCTATAAAATTTTTTTCACAATTTACTAACTCAAATTCCAGTCATCTTTGATCACACATGGTTACTATACGAGGAACATCAGAATTTTTCCCACTAGCCTTCATTACTTTAAACTCAATCAAAGCACTTGACAATCTTCCTCCAAGGTGGATATAACATTTGATAATCTTCAGAAAACTTTTAATAAAAGCTTTTACTCCTTACTGACTCGTAATAAATGTAACCAAATTCCTCAAACCAGATAGCATATGCTAGCCGCCTTTATCCTATTATCAGTTACAGATCATGGTATCAATAAATGTAACTGAGTCCCTCAAGATGAATTACTTATGCTAGCTGTTTTTAGGCTATTTTTGGTTACAGGTTATGGCATGAATAAATGTAACACTGAGGCAGAGGGAGTCAGGTACTTCTTGGAGCAATAGAATGTGCCAACCATTTTCCCAGGATCTTTATCAAAGAATCATATATATATATATATATATATATATATATAGCTTCCCCTTGGTGTCTGAACTGAAAAACCCAATAGACATTCAAAGCATGGAGGTTCATCAAAAATGCAAACAAAATTTCAGGAAAATAAGCTAAAGGTGACTAGCATGAGCTATCTGACTAGAGTGACTCAGTCAGCTTTGCATCATACCACTTGGGAATATTTGACATATTTTTTTTTACCAATGTTCAGCCAATACAAAGCTCAAGAGGCACTCAAGGTAGAGAGTTACTGAATGAGGTGTGCAATATGAATATAGGAGAAAGTAGGAAATGAAGGTATTGATAAAGATTAACCCAATACTTGAAAAGTTTAAGACTGTAATGTTTCGAGGAAACACCATGCAGGAGTCTGTTCCACAAAGCAGTGGTTCTATGGAAGAAGCAGTGAATGGAAGCCAGTTTTCCCAGATAAAACTCAATGGCAGATCTACATTCTTGAGAACCTGAAGCTTTGAACAGATATGGAGGACTCTTCACAACCAGCAAGAATAGATTTGAGCATCTGCCAAAATTTGACCAATTACAAGGGAATTTTAAGGCCATATGAAATGGGTATGAGAGCAAATTCTAAGGCCAACATTAGCTACTTCAAACCATTGGCTTAAGATTCTATCACTAAAATGCCCTTATTTTAATAAACATTAAAAAAACAAAAAACATTGATTTTGTTGAAAAATTCTCTCTAAAAAAGTTGCTTCAGGGGCCCTTCTGGGATTAGGGGCCTTGAAGCGTAAGCTTCATTAATTTCATAGTAGAACTGCCACTGGTAAAGAACGTGAAAGAAATGTTTGTTTTGATTACTTGTGAGTGTATATTTTGGTTGAGCATTGAAGGGTGAGGAAATAGAAAAAACGTAAAGACTAATAGTTTTAAATGTTTGTTCTCTTAACAAATTTTGAATTTTCTGGGAATAGGTGGCCTATAGCTTAAACTTCATTAGTTTCATAATAGATCTGACACTGGTAGAGCTAGATCAGAGAAGAGATCTTAAAAAGATGGACAAATAGAAATCTTACTTGGAAACAAAGACATTTTGGGAGAATCCAGATTTTCTTGATAATGTTCGTGTCTTCAACTCCAGTTCTGACCAAAATGAAGGCTTTTTAGAAAGGATGTTGTCTAGAAATTCCTGAAAAAGTGTAGTTTTCATCACCTACAAGTAAACAAAGATAAATTTATGAGCTGTCTATATTTCTGAGATCAGGTATTGTAACTATTTACAATAATTACATTGTTCGGAATGTTGACCTTATCTTTATTGCGATATTCACAATGTTTCGGTCATTGTGCGCTTCAGCTTTCTTCTTCAGTGTCCACATGGCTTAGTGGATAAAAGTGTTGGTTGAAGTAATCCAGTGATTTGACCCAAAGAGTTGTGAGTTCAATACCAAGGCACAACAGAGGTGAACAAAAAATTTGGAAGGTTGAGTTGCTGTTGTAACCCAGGGAAGGTTACTGAATAGAATAATCAAACAAAGGCTGGTAATGAACGATAATACTTAGGACAAGAACAACACATATAAGATTTACCAGTGGTGTGTAGAAGAAGTAGTCAACTGCTAGAATTGAGTCAAGTGAATTTCACAATGAATCTCCAACTCTAGACCACGTACAGTATTCACTACTGTATGGGAATGGGGACATAAATCATCTGTAGGTATGCTACGAAAGAAAGAAAGAAAGAAAGGAGATAAAAACAAAGGAAGAAATGAGAAAAATGGAAAAATAAAGAAAAAAACGAGATGAAAGAAAGAAAGTAAGAAAGAAAGTGTTGTAACCTAGGGAAGGTTACTGAATAGAATAATCAAACTAAAGTTGGTAATGAACAATAAAACTTAGGACAAGAACAACACATATAAGATTTGCCAGCAGCATGTAGAAATCAACTGCTAGACATGAGTCAAGTGAATTCCATAATGAATTTCCAACTGTAGACCAACATACAGTATTCACTACTGTATTTATGTGAATGGGGACATAACCATTATTGTCCATAGGTATGCTACAACAGATACTAAAGGGAAATAGCTGAAATTGAGATATCTAGAAAAACATGGAACTGGAACAATCTAACAAGATAAAGTGTTCGGTTCAAAATTCCAACGTATATCAACAGAAGAACAGATTGTATGTCTGAAACATCATGAATATGACAAAGACTAAAACAACTGTTTGAAAAATGTAAATATCGCAAACGAAGGGACACGGCATATAAAAGAAAAAGATTGTTCTCTTTTAATACATTTTTTACCCTTCTCTTTCCCACACTTACTATTTGTATATTTTACAAGAACACTCTGTATATTTGTTTAGACATTTAATGTTAAGTGCTCACAAAAATTGTCCTTGTTCTGGTTATTGTTCACTAATACAGCATATCTAAAAACACCTTTGTAGTATAGAAGAAAGCTTCATCAGAGATGTGTATTCCTGGTGACATTGGTAGTTTTCTTATTTCCCAGTCCATCTGTACATGTGTATAACAATAACAATAATATCAGAAACCATGACAACTATAGTATTTATTATTAATTTTTTTTAATCAATTCACCCCAAACAAGGCGATAATGCCACTATGAGAAAAGAGGTTACTGAGAGTGAAACAAAATGAAGACTTTAGACAGAACTGGAAACCCAATTTTAAACAGAAAATCTTACTTATTATAAAACACAGATTGGGTGTGTGTGTGTGTGTGTGTGTGTGTGTCTGTACATTTATATATTGGATCAGATTTCCTACATTTTTTCAACGATTTCAACAAAACTTCACAGGGACTATGTAAAATTACCTTTTATGTGGTTCTGACAGCCCCCAAATTGAAAAAAACACAATTGTTTTTGCATGAAATCAATTTGAAAACACGATTAAGAGGCATTAATGAAAGGGGGGACAAATCATATCAAGTTATACTTATTAATATCGGGTATCGAGTTATACTTATTATAAAACCCAGGTTGGTTGGTTGTGTGTGTGTGTTCGTTTATATATGGGATCGGATTTCCTACATTTTTCAACCGATTTTAACAAAATTTCACTTTTTTTTTGGCAGGTAGTTTCTTATTGTCTTGTACACTTTTTTCTTTATTTTTACATTCAGAATGCTTTAAAATTCCATTTACAAGACAATTGTTTATAATAAAAATTCTATTCAATCGGTAGAGACTCATAACGATTGAAAACAATGTTTTTGTTTGAGTTTGGGTTTGACCAATTAAATAAAAAAAAAAAAAATTAAAAAAAAAAAAAAAATTAATTAAGACATGTGTGTCCGTCAACCTTAAACAATAATCTTTGTCAATTTTATTTTTCAGTCTTTATGATGGTCAATACTTGATCTATCTCTTACTGTTACATCCCCGGGCAACGCCGGGCTCTACTGCTAGTAAGAGATAAACCTCTACACCTGTTCAAAAAATCAGTATTAACTGGACAATAGGCAAACCTATCTACTCCTGTCATATTCAAAAATATATTTAAAAAATTTTCAGATTAATACATTCTTTGATTTGTCATTTGTTTCTTTTTAACTTTCAAATTAAAATCTTAAATGGCAATTTTAAAATGCTTTAATTCATTCGACACTAGTTGCCTCAAACATTTGCTTGAGAATGTTATCGATAATGTTAGCAAACATGCTGAAGGATACTTACTTCTGTATAAAAAGGAATATTTGCAGGAAGCTGTTTTTGTAGAAAATTATTTTGCTTGAAACATTTCAGATCAGCTTTGCATTCTGGGGCAATGTCTCTGGAAGTAAATTATTGATATTGTTATTTAAGTTTCATTTGAGACAAGAGCATGCCAGATAGGATAGATCACAAGATCAAATTTCTTCAAAAAGTTAGAATTTGGCTTCAGAAAGAAATATTTATGCAGATCAGTTGTATGTTGCATGCTCAAGAGTAAGAAATCCTAAAAATTTATTCTTCATATCAAAAAGGAAAAAAATAAATTTTCTTAAAAAATATTAACATGAAGTCCTATAAAATTAAATTAAATTATTAAACCACACAGTTGGGGTTTTGTCAAAGTATTTTCCAAAACAAATCAGCTTATTCAAACTTCATCACTTGGTTTGTGAAATTGAACAAAACGTAAAGTAAAGTTTGTAAATCTCAACAAAAAATGTTAGCAATAACTTCAACAATACAAAATACTGTGAGGATTTTACTACATATCAGCATGTTGCAAAAAAAATTCTAGTATATAAAATTTTGTGACTTCCATCTGTCCATCACAACCTCTAAAATAGTCATACATTGACCAATCAAAACCAAATTTGGGGGAAAAATGCAAACTGGTAATGGGGTACAAAGTACAGTTGGTTTTACTAGGGTGCATAAAAACCATGGAGTAGGGTTTTTGTCAAAGTATTTTTCCAAACAAATAGGTTATTCAAATTTCATTGATTTGTTTGTGAAATTGAACAAAACCTAGAGTTTGTATATATATATATATATATATATATATATATATATATATATATTACCATGAAGTCCTATTTAAGAAATTATTAAACCATGAAGTAGGGTTTTTGTCAAAGTATTTTTCCAAACAAATAAGTTATTCAAATTTCATTGATTCGTTTGTGAAATTGAACAAAACCTAGAGTTTGTAAATCTCGACACAAAATGCTAGCAATAACTTCAACAATACTGAATATATCGAGGATTTCAACATGCATCAATTTTTATAAAAACAGCATGCAACATGGGAGAATTTTGACCACTGATACAAATTGTTACAATTTTTTTCTGTACAAAAAACACAAACATGACTCAGTTATTTTTTTTTAAATTATTACTGATAAAATCAGTTTTTTTAAATGAATACTGATAAAATCAGTTTTTTTAAATTAATACTGATAAAATCAGTTCAGATTTAGTGTGAAAGATACAGAAATAAGCACTAGCAATTAATTCTTATGAATAATAAATAAATAAAAAAATGAAATGTTACAGATTTTTACCTGAATAAGTTGACCATAAGTTCAACAAATGCATACTGCATCCTTTTGTTAAAAGATGATATTTTCTGAAACCGGAATTGGAGTTCTTCTTTGCGATTAAAACGACAGGGGCTGCAAGACATAAAAAAGAAAAAAAGAGCAGAACGCTTTACAGTATTGGACTTCATTACTTTGTGATTAAAACAACAGGTATTCAATTCAAACTTCTTAGCAATTAAAACAACAGGTGTTGCAAGATGGAAAAAGAAATAAATGAAACACAGAATATGTTATGGAATGAACAACTTCTTAACAATTAAAACAACAGGTGTTGCATCCACTTTATCCACTGTGCTATGTGTCCTTGAGGACATCTGTGTATCAATTTCTGGGTATTATAAACCTAATGTCTTCAGCAACCATTTTTTTCCAGTGTTCATATTGCAATTTTTGCTGTTATTATTGCATGATTTTTACCAGAGATCATATTGCAATTTTCGTTGTTATTATTGCTTTTCTCTAGCACTCCTTATTACTGGTTCCCATATTGTATTCATTTCTATGCTTGGTCGGCTCAGGAGATTTTTTTTTGGCCTAGCATATGTGCTGATTCCTTAAGTTTACAAATTTTCCAATGATGTTCTTTGTCTATGATTTCAACCTAATCCCACAAAGGGCAGTGATTTTCCTTTTCTCTTCGTATGTTGGTCAGCCATGCCTAATTTTTCCACTTCCATTTGTGTTACAGCTTTTTCGTGTTCTTGAAGCCTTACCTTAAAGGGGTGGCCCGTCTCCCCTTTATATTTCTTTCCACAGCTGCATGGGATGGTATATACACAGTCTTTAGTCATGTTCTTCTCTGGGGGGGGTCTTAAGTCCTCTAAGTTAATAAACTTGCTGTTAAACCAATTCCTGTTTTCTACTGTTATTTTGATAACTCAGTTAAGACAATTATCTGTATTCAAACTATTGTCCCCATCTACATTTTGGCTGTTGTTCCCTCTGCCCTCCCTCAGGTGTATAGATGTATAGCTGGCCACTCATATTCAAGGATACCCATCTACTGGAGCTGCTAGCCAATTCCTATTGTAGATGCTTGCTCAGGTGCATTTGTGTTTATTCAACACCCACAGAGCCCACCTGTGGTTTATACTGTAACTATACTGAGCAGATGTTAGTTACAGTTTCTGGGAGAGAGAGTGTGTTATCTAGTGTGATCAACAATTTGAGCAAGGACAGCACGCTCAAGCCCTTGGCCACGATGACTTGTGATTTTGTGTTAGTATAGCTATCGATGGCACCCAAGAGTTCTGTCTACCCAATTTCACTCACAGGGCTTGGGTCAACCCGTGGTATGGTTTTTCAGGCACTTTCCAAAGGTGCTGCATGCTGGGATCGACCCCTCCAGTCTGATAACATCAGGAAGTCTCCTTCTCGACAAATTTATGGTGATATTCGAACCCAGGTCTCATGGTCAGAATGCAAATGTTCTAACCATTCGGCCATGTGCCCAGGTGTATATTGATCTAGTTAACCTACAGGTAATTCAGAACTGAACCTTTATTTAATCTACAGGGGTAGACTGGGAAAGGTATAATTCCATCTTTTCTCTTACCAGGATTTTTTTTTTTGAGGTAATGCAATACTGGAGACAACTATCCATGTCTTGGTTTGAGGATATTAAGAGGTAGACTTGAGTGAGGGTGGCTGTAAGGGCAGCAGCAGACACAGAGAGAGAGAGAGAGGGAGAGAGAGAGACCCAAGAGGTGGACTTAAGGAGGGGGCTTGGCACTTGACAGAGAGGGTATTAAGAGGTGGACTGTTGAGGGTGGCTGCAACAGCAGCAGACAGAGAGAGAGAGAGAGAGGGAGAGAGAGAGAGTATTAAGAGGTGGACTTGAGTGAGGGTGGCTGTAAGGGCGGCAGCAGCAGACAGAGAGAGAGAGAGAGAGTATTAAGAGGTGGACTTGAGTGAGGGTGGCTGTAAGGGCAGCAGCAGACACAGAGAGAGAGGGAGAGTATTAAGAGGTGGACTTGAGTGAGGGTGGCTGTAAGGGCAGCAGCAGACAGGGAGAAACAGAGAGAGAGAGAGGGAGGGGACTGATGACCACAGCAGCACCAAATGCATTAACTGAATAAATGATGAGGATATGAAAGAGATAAAGTTTAAAGGTTGCAATGTTGGTTAATTATTTTTTCTTACCTTTCGAGATCAATAAAGTCAAAACTGAACTTGACTTTTTCATAGACTTCAGCCAAAAGTTTTACTGGTTCTTGTGGCATCATGGGAATATTTATTACATAAGTATATGACATAGCACCAAATATAGGTTCCAATTCATTGACAATTATAGTTCCTTTGTCAATATTCACCATTACTAAATCAGCAATCTAAATAAAAAATAAAAATAAAATTAAAAGACAGAGAATATTTAGTCTCATAGTTAGTAGAAGCACCCTAGAGGGGAAGTTGGTTTCTTGGTGGCAATCCTCCTTTCTCAAAGTATTATGTAACAGTAGCAGGCGAGAATATCATGACATGCCAGTGTCAAGACTATTGTCAAAATATACCTGATGCAATGAAGAAGGCCAGCATGTTCTGGTAGATGTTTGTCTGAGTTTCTTGGATGAGGAGTTATTCACATCATTGTTGTGAGGGAGAATATTTCCCTACAAGTTTGGACTCAGCTGTAGGACGAAAGACATAAAAATATTCCTACATCAGGAGGAGTAGTGAATATAACAATCTTGATTAGAATTGGAACTCAGCTCTTTGATTTTCAATTCTGAGCTGTTATCCATTACACCGCCTGCACATCCAAGCTTACAGTACCTGGTATTCCAAAGCAGTCACCTATCTAGTTGCTGACTTAACTGCAGTAATCGTACAAGAACTGGTGTTTCAATTGATGTGGCCGTATGCCAACCAACAACTGAGTAGTAGTAAAAAGGTAAATTTGAGTAATTTGATAGGTGTACATGGAGTCAATGAATATCAATGTATTAATTTATAGTCTAAACACTTTGATAGGATCCACATCTTGATTGGGAAGGTTGCATATTTCTGGTTGGGCGATATTTGAGCACAGTTATTGTTGTAAGGAAGAATAGTTTGGACTCAACCGTCGGACAAAAGACATAAAAATATCAAGAGGAGTAGCAGGAGGAGCAGTAGCCACCGTTTTCAACAGTTACTCACAGCTAAACATTCTCCTCCCTAGTTTCTATTCTGCATTGTTTCCTGGTACCAAAAGGTAAAACACTTATTGTTAAACCAATTCCTGTTTTCTACTGTTGTTTTTGATAACTCAGTTAAAACAATTATCTGTATTCAAACTATTGTCCCCATCTACATTTTAGCTGTTGTTCCCTCTGCACTTCCTCAGGTGTATAGATGTATAGCTGGCCATTTTTTACCGAGGATATCTGTCTTCTAGGGCAGCTAGCCAATCCCTATTGCAGATGCTTTCTCAGGTGCTTTTGTGTTTATTCAACACCCACCAAATCCACCTGTGGTTTGTACTGTAACTATACTGAGCAGACCTTAGTTACAATTTCTGGGAAAGAGTGTGTTATTTAGTGTGAGCAACAATTTGAACAAGGCTAGCACACTCAAGCCCTCGGTCACGATGACTTATGATTTTCTACTAGTACAGCTATCGACAGCACCCAAGGGTTCCGTCTACCCAATTTCACTCACAATGCTTGGGTCAATCCATGGTATGGTTTTCGGGCACTTTCCAAAGGTGCCACATGCTGGAATCGACCCCTTCAGTTCGATAACATCAGAAAGTCTCCTTGACAAATTGACCATGGTAAGAATGCCAAAATTCTAACCTCTTGGCCATGTGCCCAGGTGTATATTGATCAAGATAAACTAACAGGAAATTCTGAACTGAATTGGTTATTTAATCTACAAGGAGAGATAAATGCAGTCTTAATTTAATAACAATATCACTGGACCTCTACAAATTGATACAAAATTTTGAAAGATTTAAAACTTTATAAATTTATACACACAAATTCTTTTTAAAATGTTCGATGTTACTGAATTGTAGTGAGCTTTTCCATTTATGATTAGTAAATGCAGTCTTAATTTAATAACTATATAACTAATCTACAAATTAATACAAAATTTTGAAAGAGTTAAAACTTTATAAATTATCTTAATTAAAATTTACAAAAGTGAAAACAATTCTAGTAAAAATTAAATCTTCATTGAAAAAAATTTTTCTTAAGACAATAGTGTCCATAGTTTATTTTATACATAAAAGCAAAAGCTTTTCTAATTAAATAATGTTTTAGTTTTATTGCATTTTTTATTTTATGTTTCAGAGCATAATTTTGAACATAATATTATGGCTTCAACTAAATATATTTTGAAAGCAATTGTAGGCATTCAACTACAGATAAAAGGTATTGTTGGTCCTTCTGCTACAAAATGTATTGTTGATAATACTATAAATATTGTTGGTAATTATTTTTACATAAAAATGTATTGTGGGTATTTTTACTATAAAAATGTATTTTTACACTTTCATTGTGTCGTTAATGTTTGGTGGTTCACTATTTGCCCAAAGCTGGGACCCTAACAGGAGCTATCACCCTGGGTCAGGGTGAACACGAGAACAATAGAAATTAAGAGGTTGTTCCACACACCTCAAAACCTCGAATCTCGAGATCAGATGCCTTGTTGTCATTATTTATTATGCCTCTTGATTCCTTGGGGAACATAGGGCTGCAACATCACCTCTCCAGTGGATGTGGTTCCAGGCGATCCTCTTCAGCTCGGCCCATGTCGTGCCGGCTGCCTTCACCTTTGAGTCAATACTTCTGCGCCAAGTCTGTTTTGGTCAACCTACTTTTCACTTCCCTTGTGGATTCCAGTCAAAGGCCTGTCTGGTTACACTAGAAGCAGGTTTATGGAGTGTGTGGCTGATCCATCCCCATTTCTGTATCTTGATGTCAATCTCAATTGGGGATTGTCTGATTCTGTCTCACAGTTGGTCGTTGGAGATGATTTCTGGCCATTGTCATACCCAGGACTAATCAGTAGGGAGTCAGTTATGTAAAGGATACAGGAGATGTCTTTATAACTAAATTTGGTAATTTTTATGAAGGTGCAGTGAAAGGGATAAACTGTTATAGGTTAGTCATTTATTTCTATTAGAGATTAACGATGGTAGAATAAAAGAAAAACTGATTAGATAAAAAATGAATCATAGATGAAAAAGTATTTTCTTTGAAATGCACTTGTGAGTCACATTCAAACTCACCATGTTCATTGGTTTACACTGTCTAAAAAACAAAAAAAAATTTACACTTGTTAAAAAAAAAAAAAATCAAGAAAATAAGAAATCAGCTGGATACTTACTTGTTTGACAGTCGGAAGATGTTTCAAATGACAACCCATGATGAATGAGCCTGGGGCTTCAAGAAGTTCCAGGTGAGAATCAGATACAAGAGGCACATAAGTATGACGCCAGGAAAAGGGGTAAATGAGTGAGCAGAGACTCTGTACAAAGAAATTGATTCGCTTGTAAAGGTGTTGCCAAAATTCAAATATTTGTTTCTTCATAGAATTTCTTTCATAGACATAATACTTTCAGTCAAGTAGTATAACTTCTAAAAGTCATTATATATATATATATATATATATATATATATATATATATAAAGAGAGAGAGAGGGTTATAGTAGTTCCGAGAGAAAAGTGTATATAATAAAAAGAAGAGAGAAACCACAAACATTTTTGGTTGTAATGTGGATTTTTAAAAAAATATATTATGCTTTATTTTCCATAATTTTGCTACACACGTTTCTGGTCTCATGACCTTCATCAGGCAAAGAGTGGATATTTCCACATATTATTAAAATTAATTAATTTTTCTTATGTTTTTCAATGTTAAATATAGCCTGATATGCCTTAACCAATTAGGCTATATGACAGTTCCGTATAGGATACAGGTTTGATTCCTGTCGGAGGACGCATATTTTCTATGAAAATTTCTTGGACATTCAGGCCGGTAAATGTTGTTAATACTGTTTATTATAAACAGAGTATTTACTTAAATATTTGTATCTATAAAAAGAACATATAAACATAAAAAATATTAAATATATATATATATATGTGTTTGTATGTGTGTGTAAAATTTCAGATATAACTAAAATATATCTGTCAAAAGACAATATAAATAAAGAAAAAAGGAAAACTTATCTTTACAATACATTGGGAAAAAATGTATCTATGAACACGAAAAGGATGCACAACAATTCATCATATGTATTAGTTATACATTGAACCACAACCGCAATTTTGATCTAAAGAATGCCACTTTACTCTTTTAATGAGAGAGTAACATACTTTGACAAAAAATTCTCAAGAGTCTTGTTATACTCCACTACAATTCAATTTCCTAATTCACTCTACATGTCGGTCAAATGTGAGCACCAAAGAATAAAAAACACAAAATAAAAAAGTTGTTTTCTGTGCATAGACTCCAAGCATAACATTCAGTCCAAAAAACAAATACGTGCAATAAACTGAATACAACAGACAATTACGAACATTCCAGCTGGAAAAAAGATTCCCCTAGGGACTACCAGATTTGTTTAAAAGGAAGCCCCTTGTAATAACAAAAACAGTCATAGGCTGAAAGGCCACCAATCAGCATGCAGGTGTGCTGTTGCCATTACGATCATCCTCGCCATCACCACTGAGACCCCATATTGTTGATACCACATTCAACCAGAATCTAACAGACATTCCACTCAATAAACCATAACTATCTGCTCCAGGCCTTCCTGTCTCATTGATACCATATCTGACCAGAATCCAACAAAGACCTTCTGCTCAATCAACATTCACTATCTACACTGCTATAACCTTGGCAATCAACATACCTAACCACGAATCAACCCACCACTATAACCTCAATTGACCAACCCACCAACCACCTTACCAGACAGCTTGGCTTCAACATCCTGGCATCACATGACTACCAGCCCATCAACACCATCACAGGTGTCAATTTCAACCTTAAAGAAAGGTTTGTGTCAAACTCCATCAATGGCTAATCCACTTCAGACCTATCCTCTGACTACAACCATGACCTCAGCCAAGCAACCCAAAAAATCAGTCAACTCCTGGCTATCCTGACAACACCCTTACACCTAATTGCTTTCCTGACCAATAGCAACTAATGACAATATATTAACAATTTTTACCAAATTTCAAACAACTATGTATATATTATATATATTTTACAAATACATGCTGTTGAAAATTTAATCCCTGTTTGTTCCTTTCCTATGCAACCAAAAGCTTGTTATAACAGCCCCATTATCAAATCTTATCAAAATATAAATCTGCACCCTGGATTTTTTCAAATATTTCCATTTCTGAAAGAATTACTCCTATCTCAAGCCAAGATACATGACTATAAAAATGTTAAAAAATTCAAAGAAAACAGTTAAATTCATAAGGTTAGATACCATTTTTGACCACTTCCTGTTAGTCCTTAGTTATCACCAGATTCCACACACTAAAATCATGAGCCCAAGCATGTGGTCATTAGTTTTTTCATCCTCCTAATCTTACCCCCAACATTACCATCGCTGGTATGTAACTTTTAACGCCTTTTTTATACTTTGGTCTACTTCATTACCATGTTATTATTTGAACATTTGCTTAATGTAGCCATCTTTTATACTTTTCTTTTACGTTTTTTTCTCTGTATGAAGAACCCTTTTCAACACTTTCAACTTTCTGCCTTTCTGTGAGCTCACCGCAACATTGAAACATATTCCTGTAGCAAACTTTATACATATTCATCTAAACAAATTATTCACTAACTTCCTTTAGCCATTTTGACAAATGGTCTTAATTCTATATTTAAGTATAAGGCTGCTTTTGTCATATTCCTTGTTACCCTTTCATTTGTTTATTTGTTATTCAGACTAAACTAGTCTTACATGTGTACTTATTCCTCGTATCGTTGAAGTGAAAGATACACAGAGAAGAATGAGTGCTTAATATATTTATTCAGCACCAGTATCCTGTGCTAATGGATACATACAAAAAACACGGAACAATAAATTATAAAACAATTCACAAGACAACTTACAATAAATAGAGGAGGGTCAAATGCTGTATAGCCAAACAAAGTAAGATCAGTCCGAATATTAATCAGCTTAGTATCAACTTATTAATCAACTGTTGAAGTCCTTAATCATAGACTATTTAAGGCTATGAGCCAGGCCATCTGGTAGAGTGCTGAAGGGGTGATAGCTGCTCCACAACACTATTTCAGTCTGATCATTATCTATCTATTTATCTACTGTGCCATGTGTCCTTGAGCAAAAAGGCGTTGGTTAGATCCAGTGACAGGACCCAAAGAGTGTGAGTTCAATACCCGGTTAAGGCAGTGGAGAACTTTCAGAGGGAAATTAACAGGAGATAACTGACATCCATCAAAACATGGCACGTGGAACTAGAACAGTCTACCCCAGTGAGTGAAATAAAGGGTTCAGTTTGACATTCCAACCACCTGAAGAAGGCCGGAGTGTACAACGACTGAAACGCTGTGATAAATGTGGCAACAAAGATGAGGACAATAGTCCGAATAATGTAAATAATTTACAGTTTATATATTACTGTGTTCTAGTTTTCTTTTCTGTAGAATTATTTCTCTGTGTCACCATTTTGTTTATTTATTTTTATTAAGTAATTCACTCCAAACAAGGTGGGAGTGCCACTAGTACACAAGGGGCTACAGAATGTAAGTAAGGGAAAAGACTGGGTATTGGGGGGGGGGGTGAGGAAGTGATAAAAAGAAGAATGGGAATCAAGGCAGATGATGATTGACATTTCATTTAAATTTTTGAAGATTATAGTTGTCAGGGAAGCAAGTAAGAGGAAGGGAGTTCCACTGATCAAGATGCCAATCTAGTAGCATGCTTAAATTCATGTAGTTGTGGTACCAGTGAAAATAGCTTTCCAGAGCAGTTGCCATGAAAATATTTGTAGAAAAGACAGAGGGAAGCCACATTACATTAGTGAGAAAATGACTGGAGTTGAGACAACCAAGTCAGGACCAATCACATTGCATATCTGTTTTTGGATTTTGTTGAGAATCTTGAGATGAACAGCGGGAACACCAGACAATATATAGCAACATGATTCCATATATGGCATATGGAAACATGCATGGACGAATGGTAGATTTGAAGGATTGATTTAGATGAGAAAAGTCTTTATTCCAATGGCCGGTTAATCACCCCATATTGCATTTCAGTCCTTGAATACATGTAGTATTTTAAATGGACAGATAATTTAGATTTTAAATTTGATCTTATTGGTATCTGTAAACATAAGATGTGACCCTTTACCAAACTTTCCATCAATCAGCCAATGATTAGCCCAGATTACATTCCAATCCTTGATCACAGCAGTATTCATTGAATGCTGGGAAAGGGTGCGATGCATGCTCATAAGGTAATATGATGAAAGAGAAATGTCATGTTGAGAAATAAGAACATGAACCTTGTTTCCCACATTATATACATATGTTTTATTCAGAACTTTGTCTATTTGTTTGGGTGGGTAAGTAGGTGATGCTTGGGACAACTCCTGCTAAGTCAGCTATTCCCACAACCAAATTCTCACACATGTACTCATCCTGACATGGTGGCTGGCAAACACAAAATGGAGGTTTCAGAACCGTGGCATGGACATGTCAGTCCCCCGTCAAGGGCGAACAAACACTCACCTCGAACCCAAGCATGACTTAATATAGACTAGCACCTGGATATAACCTTTTTGTTTGCACTTGATCTGCAAAAATCCCTCATCTACCCTACAGTCATAGTGGATGCAGCTTACGGGACCAAATTTCAAAAGGAACTATATGCTTGTCCATCAAACAGAAATACTAGAGATATAGACTTCTGCTTCTATGCATAGTTCATAGTATCAAAGGAGGTACGATAGATCCGATAAAGCGAGCGACTGCTTTAAAATTACAAGAATCTCAAAGCTCTGGGAGGTATGATAGATCCGATAAAGCGAGCGACTGCTTTAAAATTACGAGAATCTCAAAGCTCTGGGAGGTACGATAGATCCGATAAAGCGAGCGACTGCTTTAAAATTATCAGTAACTGCTGTAAGTTTATAAAACTGAAACTTACCTCAGTGACAATGGTCAAAAGGGCATAATTGGATGACAGAAAGACAATTCTCTTTTCAGTTAAAATACAAGTAATGATTTGAATAATGGTTTCAATTGGGAAGCACTGAAAGACAATGTGTAACGACAAATCCAGGACTGGAATTGAAGAATGGTGTGGAGGACGAAGGATTACTTCATGACCAGACAGATGTACACCCTGCAAAAGAGTACAAGAACAGAAATAGCTTACAAAATTGCAAAACATTTCACAAATTTGTTGTTGGTTTATTTTGTTTAGAGGCATATCAACCTCTATGAGTTATTTAATACCAAAATCTAAATATTTTGTATGTAATTTTATGCTTTCAACTACAGATATTTTGTACATTATTTTATATTTTTAGATTAAAGGTATGTTTGTAGATCATAAAATTTATTGTTTTTATTGTTGCTAATTTTAGTATAAAAATGTATTTTTATATTTTAGTGTTGCACGGACAGAAATGTATTGTTGGTCATTTTATTATAAAAATGTACTGTTGATTTTTTGTTTGTGATTTCACTATTTGCCCATAGCTGTGACTCTAACAGGTGCTACCACCCTGGGTCAGAGTGGACCTGGTAATGACAGCAGTTAAGAGGTATTTCCATGCTCCTTAAAATCTCCACTCTCCTAATCAGAGATCTTGCTGCTGGATGTAGTTTATCATCATACCCAGGACACACAAATTTGTGTAGTATATACAAGAATCTTTGGCAAATAAAAAAATTGTTATATAAGAATAAAGTGTTGCTACCAGCACTGGTGTTTGAACACAGATCACCAGAGAGCAAACACAGCGATCCCATTTTGAATAAGTAGATCATGTGATGATAAAGGAAATGTATGTATGAGAATTAACATGGCATCTAAGTGGATCACCATATGAATTACTATTTGGATCACTATTCGATGGTTACTTTTCCAGTGAGTAAAATCGAGTAACTAATGTTAGTGTCAGTGTGATTCGAAGGCGTCTGACACCAGTATTGTTCAATGGCATTACTATAATTGTATCTGCAATTACAAAGTCTCTACTATAATAAGCATTATGAAAGTGATGAGTATTCATCGACATTACAAAAGTGGCTATGAGTGTTCATTGACAGCACAAAAAAATAAAATATTTTATGACAGAGAAAAGGACATTAAGTCTTTTACCATCTTACCAGGAGCCATTAATGAAATTTCCTCATAACATTTTTCAAAGAACCCTTGTTGAAGGAATGAATATTCTAATCTTCTAGGCGATATCATAGCTAATATGGATTTTCTGTTATTGCAATTATTTACATGTGAATTATCGTCTCCATCTTTGGTGTTGTTACAATGTTTCAGCCATTGTGTTCCATGGCCTTCATATGTCAATGTGGTAAGCTATAATTCTTTCCTTTCCCAAGAGCATTTGTAAATATTATAGTAGAATTTGAGCTTGGCTTCCTTATGCGATCTTCTGTGTTGACGTTGGTTCCTCAAACCAAACACCCATGAGATTATATATCATATTTGGCTGCCTATGAGATGCATTGAATGAAAATTTGGATGGATTTGTTTAATAAATCCTATCAGTGATAAGACAGCTTACATAAATGGCTAGTAAATAATTTGCAATGCATTCCTATAGTAAAATCATTTCCAATGAATTTCTATCTATGCTTTTAGTATTTGCTATGTCACTATATATGTAATCATTAGAGGGAATGAAAGTTTGGATGGATTTGTTTAATAAATCCTATCGGTGACAACATGCGTTCAAAGTAATTAATTAAGTAATTAATGAACTTAATGAAGTAGTCACAGCTATGTGCATAAATGAATATTGGCATAACTAAATTCAGAATTTAGTTATGCCAATATTTTGATAATGGTTTCTTTTAAGAAGAAAGCTCACCACTGCCAGTGTACCAGCCGGAGGAAGAGGTGTGATACACAGTTGTCGCACAAATTCTTGAAACAGCAAATTCTGGGTGTGAATATCCTTGGTCAGTTTGATCTTGTTTAGAAGACTAAAAAAAAGTAAAAAAAATTATTCTATTATTAAACATTATATTCAGTGGGCAGACATATTTGTATCAACATACCTGTTTTTTCTTTGTTTAAAAAGAAAAGTGTAAATAACATCTACTGGCCTAGGTAGTCAATCAGTTAAATACAAAAAAATAAAAGTGCCTCTTGGCTAGGGTCAAATTCTGACTTTTTGGGGTCCCTAGGCTAATGATATTATGCCCCCCACCTCCATACAGAGCCACTCTTTAACTTGCCTACACTCATCATGAATATCTTTCATTTGTGATATTTTAGAGACATTTACATAGTTTGAAGTAAACTTATTGCAAATTCTTTAAATAAACTAGAATAGCTCACTTTTATCTTACTTATTATAAAACGCAAATTGTGTGTGTGTGTGTCTACGTTTATATATTGTATCGGATTTCGTACATTTTTCAATCGATTTCAACAAAACTTCACAGGACGACGTAAAATTACCTTACGGTGGTTCTGACAGCGCCAAAAATGGGAAAAACAATTGTTTTTGCACAAAATCAATTTGAAAACACGATTAAGAGGCATTAATGAAATGGGGACAACTCCTATTGAGTTATACTTATTAATATCGAGTTATCGAGTTATACTTATTATAAAACTCAGGTTGGTTGTGTGTGTGTGTTCATTTATCAGATTTCCTACATTTTTCAACCAAACTTCACTTTTTTTTAGCAGGTAGTGTTTCTTATTGTCTTGCACACTTTTTTCTTTATTTTTTACATTCAGAATGGTTTAAAAATTCCATTTACAAGACAATTGTTTATAATAAAATTCTATTCAATAACGATTGAAAACAATGTTTTTGTTTGAGTTTGACCAATTTGTAAAAAAAAACAAAAAAAAAAAAAAAAAAAAAAAAAAAACAAGTAAGACATGCGTGTCTGTCAACCTTAAACAATATTCTTTGTCAATTTTATTTTTCAGTCTTTATGATGGTCGATACTTGATCTATCTCTTACTGTTACATCCCCGGGCAACACCGGGCTCTACTGCTAGTTTGTCAATAAAAATATTCTTTAAGAAATACCATTTTTTTACTATTTATTGCAAACTAAATTAGCACATATTTCAAAACAACCATAATAAAAATAAACATTTTTATAAACAGCATTGTAACAATAAAACAATAAAAATAAATATGAGATTATTATATTGATATGATTTCTGTTTATGAAACTATTTAGAAGTTATAACATCTAGAAAATTAAAATCATTTCTTAATAAAATCAGCCTTTATGAACATAAAAGATAATGAAGGCTTGAGGAAACTACCTTCAAGTCTGATGTACTTTAGACTCTGCTTACTGTGAAGCAAAGTTCAATTTAAGAAATGCACACCTCTCGTTGGGACCTCTTGAAGCCTAGATTCATACTGAAGAATAACAAAAGGATAAATTCTAAGGAGTTAATAGATTGTTTTTGACTGATTCATTCATTCATTTTTTATAGTTTATCAACACTTTAATCAGAAAATATTTTTTAGATTGTAAGAATTTGGGGGGGGGGAGATAATAATGGTTTACTAATTAACCCATAGCTGGGGGAAGATGAGGTGGAATCATACCTTTTCCAAGGGTATTTACGCATAAGTGAATATAATGAACTCAACAGGAATTGGAACTTAGCTTGCTGATTAACAATACTGAGCCATTATCCATTACACCATCCACACATCCAAGAGCTTACAGTTATAAGTTAGCAGAAAAATATCAGTTTTTTTACATTTAAAGTTTTGATTGTTTTGTTTTTTATAGCTTATCAACCCTTTGAAGGTTATTTAAAGTCAGAAAATATTTTTAGATTGTAAGATTTTTTTCTTTTATTTGAGATAACGATTTAGTGATACAAGTCTTACACCTCGCTGGTGGGAGAAAAGGTTGATCCATACCTTCCCCAAGGATATTAGTGCATAAGTGAATATAATGAACCCAACAGGAATTGGAACTAAGCTCTCTGATTAACAATTCTGAGACACTGAATGTTTGAGTAGATATCCCTGTAATTCCTTGCAGATTAATTTACTCATATTTATTACCATATTTTGATCGATTGATTTGTTTTTTTATGGCTTATCAACCTTTAGCAGGCTGTTGAAAACTAAAAAATATCTTTAGATAGTAAGAATTTTTTGGAGATAATAATTTACTGGCATAAGTAAAGGGTGTTTCATTAAGATGGATCAAAGTCAGCATTAAATAAATCAGTGTTATTGGCGAAAATTTATTTATTTCTCTATTGGATCATGTGATTTAAGTTATGGCAATTATGTGTGAAAAATAATATCGCCCAAATGTCTGCCAAATCTGAAAGAAAAAAAATCATTAGACACTTAAACTTAATTCACATTTAAAATTGGTTCAAGTTATTGGAACACCCTTTACTACTAATTAAGCAATAGCGGGGTTGGGGCTGCTTCAATTAGACAGTTCTTGTTCCACTGCTCATGTGTAGAATGAAAACAACCTACTCCTGTAGATTAAACAAAGTCTTCAGTTCAGAATCCCTTGTAGATTACTCAGACCCTGAGGAAGTCTGGAAGGTACAATGGCTGAAATGTTGTGATAACAATAAAAATAAAAACAATAGTACAAATATAAATAGTCTAAATATAGAAGGAGACACAGCGGATTAATGGATCACAGCTCAGATTGAGGAATCAGATAGCCGAGTTCAAATTACAGTCAAGTTCATTACATTCACTTATGTGCTAATACTCTTGGGAAAGGCATGAATCCATCTTTTCTCCTCTCAACTATGAACAAATAGCAGGACAGACTGGGTCTTGGGTGGCCACCAATCTAGGAGAAGGAAAAATTCAAAACCAGCCTGGAGATATTTGGGCTCAGCTCTGTTGGGCTATCTTGACCACTGCTATTGTTGCAGCCGTACATGTGATAACCCTATAAGGGTTACGGGTTAAAAAAAGAATAAAAACAATATAGAAGATGACAATTGATATTACATTTAAATTTTTGAAGATCATAGTTAGCAGGAAAGCTTGAAGAGAGAAAGTGTGGGAGAAGGAAATCAAATTTAATCATGCTGGCACATGTATTTGGAACACAAGAATATTTGTGAAGCACTTACATTGAGAGACACTGCTTCATCACGGTGAAATATGGCTGTGTAGAAACAAAGGCACAAGCATGAGGAACATAAACAATAACAGACTCTGTGTAATGAGAGTTACCGTGTAATTTAGTTTTCTCAAATGGCTTCAGCTTCCAAGTTTTACGTTCCTGAAATAGAAAAAAAAAAGTTTTAAAGATCAATGTTGGCTGGAAAGGAAGAATCCAGGAATAAGTTCCACAAGTGAGAAATTGTTGTAATGGAATATATCTAAATCCCTATCGCATATGTAAACTGACTATATCGGTAGATATACATAGTGAGCACAGGATATACCTGGCAAACTTGCTTCAGCAATTACTTGGAGGTTCGTCTCCAGCTGTGCTGGTCGAACTCTCTGCCTTCTGCAGAGTGGAACCTAGTCAAGGCTATGCTGAAGGGCAGTCTCATCTGGGGTGGTAGACAGCTACCTGACCCCGTTTCTCACAGGTTCTATGAGGAATTTTTGCCCGAGACTATGGGCTCGGATACCCCACGTTAAATTCAGCCTTGCACCACATCTAACCACGTGGGGCGGTTGGCAAATATCCTTGCTTCGGCAATTAGTTGGAGATTCGTCTCCAGCTGTGCTGGTCGAACTCTCTGTCTTCGGGCAGAAGGGAACACAGTCAAGGCTATACCAAAGGGCAGAGTCTTATCTGGGGTGACAGACTGCTATCCAACCCATGTATACAGGGTCTATGGGGAATTTTTGCCTAAGGCTATGGGCTTGGTTTTGCCCCCCCCCTTAAAAGTGGCCTTGTGCTACATCTTGCCTCATGGGGAGGTAAGGTAAATAACCTTCTTTTGGGGATTACTAGCTTGCTAACAGATTCCCTGTCTTTCAGTAGTGTATTCTCTTTTACAATAAACCTCTTATTCTTTCATCTACACCTGTGTTGCTATTCCTTTCACTCGAGTACCACCTTTGTCTGTTTGTAACCTTCTTTAAGGATACAACAGAAATTCAGGTGAAGAAACCGTTAGTACAGAACCTATGGTTGCATCTATCAATTTCAAGGTACTAAAGAGAAAAGCTTGTTAGAACAATTACCTTGAAAATATTTATAAAAAAATGCACAGGGAAACTATGTTACAGCAATTGGAAAGTGACTGAAGCCAAGATGCCAGTTCAGTTGATAACATTGCAGATTCCTCTCTGGATTTTATCAAGAATCTTTAAATACACAGCAGAGGAACCAGACCAGATGCAGCAGCTATATTCAATGTGTGGATGAAGGGTCAATCTATAAATATGTAAAAAAAAAAATTGTCTAGCATGACATAGTGAACCAACTTTCCTAGCAGCAGACATAGCAATGGATTCAAAATATTATTCCCACTTCATGTGAGTGAAAAATGTTAGTTTGAGAAGGTGCAACAAGTCACTATCCTAGAGGTTAGCATCAGCTATATTGATGGAAGGCAAAAAAGGTCCCTTATGAGGATTAAAAGAGAGCTGTTTTGCTTTGGAGGCATTAAAATTTCTTGCCCCAGTTAACAACAGATCATAAATCAGTTTTGAGATCAGCTGCCAATTTGGCTATATCAAACTGAACAGACTTACCATTAAGACAGGAGTAAATAGCTGTTTTATTAGCATAGATACGAGCTGAGAACTGATGACATCAGGAAGGTCGTTGATGGATGAAAATTAGGAACAATGTACAGCCCTGGGGGACACCCACATTAATGCAGAAAGATTTAGAAGAGTAGAGAGAGTTAGGATTGAAGACAATTTGATTGAATTTACAAGACTCATAATGGTTGTAATGAAGGAAAAAGAGTTCCAAAAGGCAAACAATGAAAGTTGATTTTAGTGAAAAGTCTCAAAAAAAAAAAAAAAAAAAAAAAAAAAAAAAAAAAAGAAAATTCAACGTTTTCAAAATTTTCATAATCTTCAGAGTGGCATAAAATCTGTTTGAAATGGTGTATCATATTGGAACTTTTAGAATCAACTCCTCTGGTGAAAACTTGGACGAAATTTGACCTTATCAAACCAATCAGACGTATTATTAAGACAGGAGTAAATAATTGTGTTGTTAGTAATGATATTATTTGAACATGATATTAGTTATGTCACTGTTGTTTAGGAAATTTAATTCAATTGTTTTCTTTTAAAAAAAATTTACTTAGTAAGCACATGATAAATCACTGTCGCTTTTCCTTAGGTGTGCCTGGTAAATGGCAGTTAAGCCAACTCCTCTATAGTAGGATTTTACAAGCAAGTAGCAGTTCACTATTTACATTATTCAGACTATTGTCCTCATCTTTGTCGCTATGTTTATCACGTTTTGGCCGTTGTATGCTCCGGCCTTCTTCAGGAGGTTAGAATGTCGAACTGAACCCTTTATTTCGCTCACTGGGGTAGACTGTTCTAGTTTCACGTGCCATGTCTAATGGATGTCAGTTATCTCCTGTTAATTCCCCTCTGAAAGTTCTCCACTGCCTTAACCAGGTATTGAACTCACACTCTTTGGGTCCTGTTACTGGATCTAATATAGATATAGACAAGTAGCAGTTGTAAATAAATTCTTTATAATCTGGTTAATGTACTCATATTTGTTGTTTGGGGATTTTTTTATATCTCAACATTTCAGCTGATGCACTCTCTAGCCTTCTTCAAATGTCTGTCAATTCAAACTTTCAGAGAATTTCAAATTGAACCCTTTATTCAATCTAGGTATGTAGACTGTTCCCATTCTGCTGTCCATATTTCGTCTTTGTTAATTGTTTCATTATTGCTAATCCTGTTTCTACTGAATCTGAGTGTATCTGTACTATCCAGCCCAAGGATTGAACTCACAGTTATTATGTAACAAGCATGCGCGGAAGTGTCCTTGAACTGCGTGTGTGTGTTGTCGCCGGGCACACCTTGGAGTACCATAATGGACTCGACCGAGGACTACAAGAAGAAGACGTACGAGTTGTTTGGTGTCTTTTCTTGGGTGACAAAAGCCATTGCGGTCGGTCATCCGTCGGCAGCAGTCTTGGGTGCCGTTTTGCTCATTTGCTGTCGTAAAGTGTTCATTCAGAAGAGAAGGCATTCATTTCAGGTTCGCAAGAAGGCGTTCGTTTCAGGTTCACAAGAAGGCATTTGTTTCAGGTTCGCAAGTAGGCTTTCATTTTTGTGTCACAAGAAGTTGTTTTTTTTTTGTTCCCCCCCCCCCAGTTTTCTCACACATATTATGTCACCAAATTCACTAACCAATGCTTTAATCCTTTCAACCAATGGTGATGTCTGAATCATGTCTTATTTTTGCTTAATGGGGTTTAGAACTGGTGAGCACAGTGGTCAATGGAGTACTGGAAATCAGATGAGCATTCCTGAAACCAGTTTTGTGTTACTGACACAAAACAGGATGGGGATTATAGTGTTCTCTTGGCCATTAACACCAGGAAACTTGACAAAAATAAAAGGTTACATATGGTTTGTGACAAGAAATTGTACCAGCGTCATTTTTTTAATGGAGATGACTATTGCATTAGTAGTTGTTGTGAAAACCAACAGAATGCACCTTACATTATAACAGAGTCTGAACAACTGAGGTAAAGACAATAGTCAGTACAAATATCTGGAATTTTATCTAGTTCATTTTTCAGAATAATCTAGAAAAAGTATAGTCTTTCCATAACATCCAATATTGCTAGTTAACAACATTAGATTCAACAAAAATCCAGCCCAGAGGAGGAACCAAGTGAACGGACAATAACCTTATCCAGTGGAGGTTAGAGAATGTACAGACAGTTATCCTTCCAGGAGAAGGAATGGACAAAAACACCACCCAGAGAAGGAATGGACAAGAATCCCCCCCCCCAATGAAGGAATGGACAAGAATCCACTCAATAAAGGAATAGATAAGAATCCCCCCCAATGAAAGAATGGACAAGAATACCCCTCAAATAAAGAAATGGACAAGAATACCCCTCAAATAAAGAAATGGACAAGAATACCCCTCAAATAAAGAAATGGACAAGAATACCCCTCAAATAAAGAAATGGACAAGAATCCCACCCAGAAAATGAACAAACTAGAATTTTCACCTAGAACGGTCCAGTGAATGAACAGGCAACAAATTAAAAAGGTGGGAAACTGAATGAAAAAATGTAAAAATAAACAAACTTTTTTAAGTAATGAGTTTCCTCCCAAGAAGTAACTTTTTCAGATTCATTTATGGAATCAGTTTTATCTATAAGGTGAAAAAGGATTGATGAAACATGTTACTTTGGAGTTTTTTTTTCATTTACTCATTCAATAAATTACTATTCATCTGATATATAGATTTATATATCACATTGGTTCAGATTGTTTAATACTGAATTCTGTCATTTTGATAAACAATAGAAAACAGAAATAGAGGTAATCTTTGTTCTAACACCTCCTCTAACTGTGACAAAAATGTTACTGAACCAAACCCCCACCTGGCTTGCAAAAGTTGTGGTAGCCACTGACATGGCATTCTGCAAACAAGCTGGCACTAGAGTAAAAACATGGCCAACATTGTTCTGTCCTTCACTTGAGTAAAAAAAATGGCCGACATCTGTACTGCTTGCACCAGTCAAAAATGGCCAACATTGATTGTGCTTGTATCAGAGTCAAAATGGCCAACATCTGTTCAGCTTGCACCTGAGTAAAAAAATGGCAGGCATGAGTATGATAAATAAGTGACCTCTTTTTTGGTAGGGTTTACCCACTCCATATGGGGATACAGTCAGTATATTTTTGGTCCCACCAAACAGGGCAAGGTATGTTAGTACAAAGTTATTTACAACTATATAATAAAGAACTTACCTTTGTAGCCTCATACTTTCGATGGAAGGTGAGGCATGTGGCATAATTTCGTACTCCTAAGAAATCAGTTAATACAAAATAATGCACTTTAAAATTGTCTGTTCTTTGAGCAGATAATTTTGCCCCATCTGGAAAAAAGAAAAAAAGTTTATTATTGGGTTGGCCAAGAAGTGTATATAGTGTTTGTTGTGAGATGACATTAGAAGAGTTTAGTTTTAATTGCTCTTGAACTGGCTCCTGTCCTCACTAAACACTACAATAAATGCCTTGTGGCTTCTTGCTTTCCTGCCTGTTGGAAATCCTCTTCTGTAGTTCTAGTCTTTAAGAACTTGGGTGAACTGTCTGATATTTCTATCAGCTTTCTACTTCCTTTTGGCAAAGTACTAGAGGCTCTAATCAATTCTGAATTGGTTAAGCATCTCATGTCTCAGGGTCTTCTTTCAGATAAACAATATGGCTTTCGCTTCTCTGGGTCAACTGCTGATGCATTATTGATTATTGCTGAAAGAGTCTATCAAGCTTTAGATAAGAATGCTGAAGGTCAGGTTGTGGATATCTTGAAGGCATTTGACAGCATCCTGCATGCTGGTCTTCTACACAAGTTGAAATGTTATGGTATTTCTGGATTAATTTTTTAAACTGATTCAGTGTTTCTTAATTTGTGAAATGGAAGTTGTCTTGAACAATCATTATTCTAGATCTTTTTACATTAAAAATGGGCTCTATCCTTAGACCTATGTTGTTCCTAATTTTCATCAATGACCCTCCTGATGGCATCACCTTTCAACTCAATATCTTTGCTGATGATTCAACTATTTATAGGGTGCGATGGATAAATTGTCATCTAAATTACACAAAAATTAAAAAAATACTGAGATCTCATTTTAACAGATATATTTACCAAAATTACACAAAAATGTCTTGAAATACTAAAGAGTAAATTTATTCAATAAAATCTCCAAAGACTTCCACCATGAGCTCCAGACAACTTCAGAATCTTCTGCACCTCTTCTGGACAGTCTCCTTACTTAAGTTGGTGAATGCTGCCATAATCCTTGCCTTCAGCTCATCTTTGGTGTCACATGGAGTTTTGTTGGTCTCTCTCTCTCAATTGCGCCCCACACATAATAATCAAAGGAGTTACAACTTGGGGAGTTAAGTGGCCAGACGTAAGGGGTGATGCGGTCAGCCATGACTGGGATTTTATGCTTGTGTTGCATGGTGCAGAATCCTATTGCTAGATATAGGGCTTTCCAGCAGCTGCCCTCTTAACCTAGAACACCACTACCTCCTCAAGGCACCTGATGTAAGCCTCCATGTTGAGTCTGAGGCCCTGTGGGAAGGTGAATGGAAGCATAATGTCACCATCACTAGTGATCACTCCAAACATCTTAATCACCATTAGACTCATCCAACTCTTTCTGAATTCTCTGCACTGTTCTCAGATTGACACCCAAACACTCTGAAATGTTTGTATTAGAGCTTCTGGTGCAAATGTCAAGCAGTACAGCATGCTGTTTCCAAATTTCTGGCAGAGTGAATTGCATCAAGGTGCCCTTTTTCTCATAGATGGTGCCCAACTGACCCTACTATACTGTACCATTGAAAAAAAAAAAAAAAAACAAACAATGTGCATGTGTGAAATTAAAAATATAAAATGGCAACAATTTACTCATTGCACTCTGTACTCTTGTCTTAATAGTAAGTCAGAATGGTTCAATAAGGTCAAATCGGTAGCTGATCTAAAAAATGACCTATATTCTGTTGTTAATTGGGGCAAAAAATGGCTTGTTAATTTTAATGCCTCTAAAATGAAGCTGCTCTCTTTTAATCATCTAAGAGAATCCTTTTTACTTTCTATTAGCATGGCTAATGCTAACCTCCAGGAGAGTGACTTACTGTGCTTTATGGGTTAATGTTTTCTGCTGACATGAAATGGAAAGATTATATTGAGTCAATTGCTAAGTCTACTTCTAGGAAAGTTGGTTCACAGTGTCATTCCAGACAATTTTTTATGCCCAAATCTATCTTAGTCTACCATTTGTCCTTGCTTTGAATATTACTATATTACTGCCACATATGATCTGGTGCTCCTGCTGTATATTTAGAGATCTTTGATAAAATCTAAAGAAAAATCTGTAATGTTATCAGACTTGACCTGGCATCTAAGTTTCAGTCACTTTCCTACCACCATATCATAGCATCTCTGTGCCTTTTTTATAAATACTTTCATGTTAATTGTTCTGATCAACTTTCCTCTATCATACCTAGACTTTATGAATTTAAGTGCAGTACTAGATTGGTGGCAAAGTCATGATTTTACAGTTGAAATGGCTAGATGGAACCGTAAGTTCTATGCTAGCAGTTTCTTCTCTTACACTTCTCACTTGTAGACCTCTTTCAGCTTCTTGCTTCCCAGTCAACTTTGAGCTTCAAAAATTTAAATATAATGTCAATCATTATCTTCTGTTTTCTTAATTTCTGTTCTTTTACTGTTCTATCTCCTTATTGTTTTTATTATATTCTTTCACAATGAGTAACTCCTAGCATCTTAGTGGCTTTGTAGCCTTGCATGGGGTGAAATGATTAAAAAAATATATAGGAATATTGAAAGATGTCTTTCAGAAAGTAAGCCAAGAATTAAGATATAGCGAAATATTGAAAACAAAGAGTTCTGAACTGCTATGTAATACCTAATTGCTTATATGGCAGAGAATGCTGGACAATCTCTTCACAGATGAAGAAGGGATTTGAAGAAACATAAATGTGGTTCTACTGATGAATGCAAGTTAGTAAGGGATCAGATAAGGTCATTAGAAACTATGATTGCTATGTAATATCTAATCTCCTCTATGCCATTGAATTTTGAACTATTTCATTTCCAATGAAGAAGAGACTTGAAGTGATAAAGATGTGGTTCTATTGACAAATGAAAATTAGTAAGGGATCAGATAAGGTCATTAGAAACAAAGAAAAGAGTGCTGGACTGCTATATAATATCTAATTTTCACATAGGTGAAGAAGAGACTTGAAGTTATTTGAATCTAGCAATGAAGTATCTGCATTATTAATATTTAATCAATCCTTATTACCTCATGCTTGCTTTTAATTCCTTCAATCAATAATTTTTTTCATTTTAAAAAGATATTTTTCTGAAAGAAAAATTATTGATTATACTGAACATTTTCCATAAAATTGTTTATTGGCATTTATTTAGTCATTGGAAAGTATTTTAAAACTTTTTGTAACTTTTTCATACATATTACTGGATTCAGTTTATTAAATATCTTCTGGACAGTGATTTTCTCATATTAAAAAAAAATAATCTTTGTTGTTATAGTCATAATGTTTCAGCCTTTGTGCCATCTAGCCTTCTTCAGGTGTCTGTCATAGTTGGTGACCTTTAAGAAATTTAAATGATAACAGTAAAAATTATTTACATGCAAACTATTGTCCCCATTTTTGATATTATCACAACATTAGCTTAGTGGATTAAAGTGTCAGTTTAAGAATTTGGTGACATTGTAATTGTGAATTCAATCCCCAAGCTGGGTAGAGTGTACTTGGATTTAACCGAAACGGGGTGAGCGATAACTAAGCAGTACTAAAAGTAAGAACTATACGAGATATCCCTAGACATGGGCAGCAGAATGAGACTAATCTACCCACTATAAACTAAATACACGGTTCAGTTTGAAATTCCTCAATGGTTACTTGGAGCAACAAGAACCTGATGAGGGCCAGAGGGTACAATGGCCGAAATGTGATAATAACAACAAAGATGGGGACAATAATCTGAGTATAAATAATATATATAATGACAACTTCATCTCAGAAATTCAAATAGAAACAACAAAGATGGCACTGATCTGAATAAATTAGCATATATTTCTATCATGCCCTGTCCCTTCAGAATATATTATATGAAAATTGCCATGTTTTTTAGGAAAGATAGTGGAGTGTCTACCAATTGCCTTCCCCATGGTTTGGAATTCAGAGATTTCTTCTCAGACTCATTGCTGTCCAAGCTTAGATAGACCAGTTTACACTGCTATTTAATGTACATGGGGGTTGAAAAGACATGGATTAATGGCTTTCCCAAGAGCACCGGTGTGAAATTAAATCAACAGACCAGACCAGAATTTGAACTTGGCTTTCCAAATCCAATTTCAGCACATATATTCATTATGCTGCCCACACATTCTAATCAGTGTATAATAATAATAATTCCTCCTCTCAAAAAATCTCCAAGACAATTCCTAAAAACTATCATTGTTCAGTCAGCAAGGGTTAAATATGCATGCATCCCAAAAGAACTCACCAAAATAAGGCCATCTTCTGGGTGAATGCCTGCATATGTTAGTATAAGTCCAACTAATGCTTGCCTTTTGACTCTGGGCTAGATGGTACTACATCCGCCTTTGGAGCAAAATGGGCCTACATTTGCGTCTGTTGACTCAGGGACAAGACAGACATGTCTGCCTGTGGTGACTCTGAGGCAAGATGGACATATGTATACCTCTGAGGCTAGACAGGCACACATCTGCTTCTGGAGCAAGACAGAACTACATCCGGCTCTGGTGACTCTGGGGTAATATGGACTTATTTCTGCCTCTTTACAAATTGTGATTTTTGTTTTATAAGGCTTGTATTTGACATTGAATAGCCCCAAAAGTGTTATGTCATTAAATTAATCAACCTAATGTAATATATCTGAAAATGCCTTGATTATAACTTTATTATAGCAATGCATTGTAAATGACTTTACTATAGGAATGCACTAAAACAGTTAATATGTCATTAAATTAACCAACCTAACCTAATCTATTTGAAAATATTGTAAAAATGTTATAACTTTACCAGGAAAGCAGAACACAGCTATGTTCTGGATGTCTTCATCAGAAAGCTGGTTAATGGTTGGTTTGGTTCGCTTGGTAAAATAAACTGGCTTCGGCATTACAATGTTGTTCCCTGTTGGGTTAGTTCTGAACTTTTCTTTCATCTTTAAGTCCATAGTTTGGGAATTTAATAGTATTTCATCCCAGGTGGAAGGATAAAAATGACGAACTGTATTGGAACAGAAACAATCCAAGACTTTTGGTTGGTATTCAATTGAAAATATATCTTCTGTTTGGGAGTTACCTTCCTGAAATAGTGAAAAAGCAGTAGAAATATTTGTTATGTTTTGCAATATATTTAAAATATGTGTCATGTTTTTGCAATATATTTAAAATATTTGTTATGTTTTACCATTTATTTAAAATGTGTTATATTTTTGCAATATATTTAGAATATTTGTTATATTTTTGCAATATATTTAAAATATTTTTACGTTTTTGTAATATATTTAAAATATGTTATGTTTTGCAATATATTTAAAATATTTGTTATGTTTTGCAATGTATTTAAAATATGTGTTATATTTTTGCAATATATTTTGAATATTTGTTATGTTTTTGCAATATAGTTTGAATATGCATGTTTTGCAATATATTTAAAATATATATGTTTTGCAATATATTTAAAATGGTAATAGATTTCTGCTAATGACTCCTGGAGTGTGCTTCATAACTGTGATACTCATTTCCTCAAAAACTGTCTTCACTAAAAGTGTTAAATGAAATCTTCACTTTGTCGAATGGTTCACTTCATCAAAAAGCCAATATGTATAAAATCAATGAGAAATAACTTATATGGGAATGGTTGGTTCCAATTGTGGTTAGAATAACTGTGCAAACATCCACCTCCACAAATTTATAGGCAAATGCATACAGATGCATGCTGGGATTTTTTCCCAGCCAATAAGATAGGACACTTCTCAGTCTCCTCTGACTTAGTTGTTCTTTCTTGTCTTGAAGCCAGAACGCTATGATCACTTGTCTGTATCTCATTTGTGTGTTAACACCATTCTTAGTTTATACTTAGTGAACTTTTAGCCTTATTATTGTTGCTTTGCCTTATTACTCTTGCCTTATTGTTGTTGCTTTGCCTTACTGCTGTTGCTTTGACTTATTACTGTTGCTTTGCCTTATTGGTCTTGCTTTGCCTTATTGCTCTTGTTTTGCCTTATTACTGTTGTTTTGCTTTATTGCTCTTGTTTTGCCTTATTGCTCTTGTTTTGCCTTATTGCTCTTGTTTTGCCTTATTGCTATTATTTTGCTTCGCCTGTATTGTTTGCTCAATATTATTTTTGCCCTGTTCTTTTTATTCTCTTGTTATTGTTTATTGCAAACTTTGTCAATTCTGTTTGTTGGGCATTTCTGCCAGTTAACCATGGCCAATTACTCTACACTTTTCTTTTAAATAGCATCCGTTAATTGGATTGTTGATTATTTATGATAATTGATAACAAGTCAGGTGATTTATTTCATAGGATTATTTAATGTTAAAATCAGTGACAGCCAGAAAATTGTTTGTCTTTTATGCTGGGCAATAAAAAATAAAATATAAATAAAAAGAACGACTAAAATATAAATATTAAAATAAATATAATAAATAAAAGATAATAATATGAATAAATAGAGAAGATTTAAATATTTAATTTATTTATGCATGTATTTTGGATAGGACCATAGAGATCTTGTGATCACAAGAAATAAAAAAAAAAAAAAAAATAATTCCCATGATTCCATAAGAAAAAGGAAACCGCCCTACTGGTGGGAAATTAAGAAACTTTTTCCTTTTCATTGATCCCTCCTCACAAGGAGAGCATGTGGACCTTGACCTGATCCAGGAATGAAGACCACAGATAAGTCTTACAGAAATATCACTTTCTCTAATATTTCTAATATTATCTTTTAATAATAAGACTTATCAATTGCAAATACTTTATTTATTCACCAAGACAAACACAAAAATCAGAAACATTTACTAACAATCACATTACAAGAACTTGTATACATCTACTGAACTTAGTACAACCAAATCCTTCTGATAATAAACCTTATATATATATATATATATATATATATATATATATATATATATGTGTGTGTGTGTGTGTGTGTGTGTGTGTGTGTGTATAAAATGTCTTTGTTATTATGATGTGCATCTTAGTGCAAATTAATTGAAACAACTGCTTTAGTTTCCTTTCTTTCACCATACAGTCAGTTTTAGACCCACTGGAGTGACAGGATGTAATCAATTTCTATTTTTCCTCAGATTAGGTCATTTGCAGTGGTGTGCAGCAATATGAATCTATTTTCAGGGTGTGTGATGAAATTTGTTTTTAGATTGTAAGACATTTTTTTTTTATTTTGGAGATAATAATAATTGATTGATACAAGTTTTACTAATTAACCCATAGCTGGGAGGGAGAAGAGGTGGATTCCTACTTTTCCCAAGAGTATCTGCGTGTAAGTAAATATAACGAGCCTAACTGAAATTAGAACTCAGGTCTCTGATTAACAATTCTGAGCTATTATCCATTACACCACCTGCACATCCAAACTTACAGCACTTGGTATTCCTAAGTGGTCACTTATCTAGATTCTGACCAGGCTCAATGTTGCTTAACTTCAGTAATTGTATACATTTAAAAAATAAATGTAATCTTGGCTTCTAAAAATAACTATTTTTAAGACAATCAAAGATTTTTAGGATAGGTTTGTATGAATAGAGTATGTATTCTCTGTAAGATATCAGTTTGTAGATCAGGTTTCACTGGTGTATTTTTTTTTGAAGAGGGTTGAATGCAAGCTTATGGTTTCAACTGAATATATTTCATATGTAATTTTATACTTTGAGTAAAGGTATGTTATTTTTTTTAGATATATAGCTGTTGTGTCGGAAACCTACCACCCCTCTTGAAGATGAACTTGTCTGCGAGCAAAGACGTTAAATAGTGGCATGTCAAAAGACAGACAGAGACAGAGCAGTTCTTAGCTGAGCTAGTTATTGACTACTCAGGCGATTTCTGTACCTATTTACCAACCTATTAAAACCCTTTTTATTGTTACGTGTTATTTGGCATTTGTCTACTAACCCCAAATCAACATCATAACAATAGCTTATAGATCATAAAATGTATTGTTGGTAATTTTACTATAAAAATGTATTTTTATATATTTTATTGTTGTACTGATTGTCATTTTGTTATAAAAATATATTGTTGGTCATTTTATTATAAAAATATACTGATTTGTTTGGCAGTTCACTATTTGCCTATAGTTGGGACCCTAACAAGTGCTACCACCCTGCTAAGCAAGTGGATTAGAAAAATGCTGCCTTTGGTGGCCTTTAAGTAATTTACAAAATAGAATGGGGGGAAAAAAAAAATACATACCTCAAGTTCTTTCGGGAAAAGTCCAGAATTGTTGTCCATGCCTACAAGAAGCATCATTTCAATAAAACTGTTTTTTAGTTTCAAATTTCGTTCATCCATGTTCCCTTCTTTATATTTTGCAGTGAGAAGCTGAATTTCAAGGTTAACTGTTTAATGATCAAAATCAGACGTCATTGTTTTCATCATCGAAGATGCAGATTGATACACTACTATTAGTAATAATACAAGTATGTAGTAAAAATATCATGGTGCTATGGAATCAAGGAAATATACAGACTGTGTTTAAAGATTAAATATGATGTTCAGCCAACTGAAAAATATCATTAAATCAATTGCCATACATAGGAAAGATCCCTGAGCTAAAAGTGAGGGAAGGTCAATTTTTGGCAGTAGTTAGTTATATTTTTAATCCATGTAGACTGATTGTCCTCCAAGTAGTCAAGATGAACAGCAACTAAAATTAAGATAAGAGAAATACAAATTAACAATGTTAATCTAACAAGAAATACAAATTAACAATATCTAATGATGCAATTCAAAATAAGATTACAATGAATGGCTATAGAATGCCAGTCCAAGTAGTCAAGATGAATAGCAACTAAAATTAAGATAAAAGAAATACAAATTAACAATGCTTCATCTAGTGATACATTTCAAAATATATATGGCCTTTTTCGTAGTGTTTTTGTAGTGACATTATGCACAATAATCTAAACTTAAAAGTCAGAAGATGAGAAAGAGAGAGAAAAGTAAAGAATATTATATATATATATATATATATATATATATATATATATGCTTATAAACTTCCATCTTCTGAAAATTATTTAAAGATATTTTTATGTTTAACATTCTTTTTATAGATGGTATTTATCAATTCACCCACAGGAATTGAATGCGCACAAGGCCTTTTTAATGTGGGTATGTCCAAGCCCATAGGCTCAGCCAAAAATAAAACCCATCTAAACCCGTCCCAAGCGGGCTAGTTCCGGCTAACCTCCCAACGAAACCCTACCCTTCGGGCGGAGCTTGTCCGGGTTCCTCTCTGCAAGCAGAGAGTTCGACAGACACCCGGCTCGGCAGCTCACAAAGCGCAGATACTACACTTTGATCCTAGCCACCGGGCCGAGCGGGTATTCTTTTTATAGATGGTATTTATCAATTCACCCACAGGAATTGAATGTGGCACAAGGCCTTTTTAATGTGGGTATGTCCAAGCCCGTAGGCTCAGCCAAAAATAAAAAACCCATCTAAACCCGTCCAAGCGGGCTAGTTCAAATTAACCTCCCCGAACGAAACCCCACCCTTCGGCAGAGCTTGTCTGGGTTCCTCTCTGCAAGCAGAGAGTTTGACAGACACCCGCTCGGCAGCTCACAAAGCACAGATACTACACTTTGTATCCTAGCCACCGGGTTGAGTATTTGGTAAATGTTTGTTTATAATAAACAGTATTAAACAACATTTACTGGCCCAGAAGATTTCTCGGACATTCAGGCCAGTAAATGTTGTTTAATACTGTTTATTATAAACAGCATTTACTTAAAAACTTGTATCTATAAAAAGAATGTTAAACATAAAAATGTCTTTAAATAATTGTCAGACTTTGTCCATTTCATAATGTGTGACGTCATTTGTTTACATTTGATACGCCATGAGCATTTGATACGTAAGAGATTCATGAAAGATTGAAGTTTATAAGCAGTAAATTCGACCTTGCCAACCGAACAATCCTTTGTGGCTGAGCGGTAAGGCACGTCAGGCTATATGACAGTTCCATATAGGATACATGTTCAAAAATATATATATATATATATATATATATATATATATATATATATACACACCAGTTCTTTTGAGCACTTCTGTATCTGGGGCCCTATCTTGCTATTTAATTTTTAAAGTATTTCTTAAACATCTCATGTAAAAACTATTTAACCTCCTCTCCTGACAAGCTGATGTGATGGAATAACCTGTCACCCCCATGAATGATGGCACTATAGGTGGTAACCACCAATAAGTATCCGTCAGGACAGCGAACGAGAGTCAATCTGATTCTGCAAAAAATAGCAGTCTTCCGATAACAGCACATACACAACTGTACTGACTTGCGAAGACCATGCACATAACTATTACTTCCTTGCTTGGTGTACTGGTTTCTACAATAAACCTGTTACTATTTATCCACCATGTTTGTCCATTCCATATTCCTATTAGCATGGAATATAACACAAGCATACAAGGTCCACATCTCACTCTCATAAAGGAATGTTAAGTGGACACATGTTTGGTAAATTAGAGTCTTGGTTTTTATCTTAAGTTTATCAGTTTCCCAGGATCTTTTCATAAGTTTCTTCAATGCTGTGGCCTTTCCCATTCTGCTTGTCAATTCCTCATCCATAGATAGGGTCAATGTTATGGTGGATCCAAAGTAAATAAACTTATCTACTGTTTTCAGACATTCACCACCAAGTTTTTATCTCTGGTAGTGAGTTTGTCCTTTGTCCTATCACCTCAGTTTTCTTGATACTGATTGTCAACCTAAAGAGATCATATGCTTCTGCTAGACGATTGACTAATCGTTAAAGCTCAATTTCACTGTGTGCTGCTATCACATCATTAACGAAAAGTAATTCACTAATTAACACTTCAGTTGTTAAAAAGTACTAAAAAGGGTGGGGACTGATATAACTTGAAATTGATGATGATATTAATTTCCAAAGGAGATGATTCAGAACTTTTCTTATTTGATCTTCCATACAAAAAAATTTCCCAAAGGAGATGAATCAGAACTTTTTCTATCTGAACTTCCATACAAAAAATTTCCCTAGAAGACAATTCAGAACTTTTTCCTATTTGATCTTCCATACAAAAAAAAAAAAAAAAAAAAAATATAAATAAAATAAAATTCTTTGTTCAATAAAACATATCTCTTTTGTCATCAGCAACCGGAAGAATTTCAAAATCACCTTTAAAAAATTACATGTAAATTTTACAAAAATGGATGCATTTTTTCCAAAATGGAAGCAAAAGGCAACACCCACCATTATTAAAAAATTTACCAAAAGATCAGGGAATTATCTGATTGAAATTAACTTTTCAGAACTTATTTCTATCTATAAAAGGCAGGATGTGTGTGAATGCACGGCCGCAATTTTCGATGAATTTGCACCAAAATTTACATGCACATGCTCCAAGTTAGCAGAAAGGCCAAGACCAACTTTGCATTTCCCAACTCCCATTGATAGCGGAAATAATCAATTTTTCATGCTTCTATGGCAGTTTTCATGTAGTTTGCATTTTGTATGTAGTTTGAGAGCCATTTTGCTGGCTGCCACGAATAGGCAGGAAGATTCTATAGGTGGCATGAGAGCCAACAGCTGACTGAATGAATTTAACTAGCATGCTAAAAAAAAAATCAATAGCTGCATTCATCATGGGAAAAATTTAAATCTGCAGCATGCTAGCAATTGGCTCAAAAAAAATGCTTAAACTCAACATTTGTCCACAGAACTGGGTTGGGAAAAAATAAACATTCTTTTTTTTCGGTTTTTCCAGTTACAAGTCCTTTTTAAAGCTGATCATTTTGTGTTCATTTTGTTTAGTTTTTTTGTAACAGATTTAATGTTTAGTATAGAGCTTAGAAAAAATTAGCAGTGTGAGATAGGCAAGAAGTAAGGCATGTAGCAACATCAGCACAGCAAAGGGCACTCCTTTAAAGGCAAGGAAGGGCAAAATATTTTAAGTCAAGTGATAGCGATTGTTGTATGAGTCGTACGATTTTTGAATCAAGCACGGGCAATGCCGGGTCATGCTGCTAGTTCATTAATAAATGAATTGTATACTGAATAGAATATTTTACTAGAAAACTTTGTAGAAATAATTGGTGACATCATCTCCCCATTTTGATACATTGTGAATGATTTTAAAATTTGTTGAAGAAAAAAATGGTTTTTATAGTTTTATAAAGAAAAATCCCTAAAGATATTTGAGTTAAAATTTTTTGCAATATATGATCAGAAAAGTTTGTCCTAAAGCCTTACAAAAATAATTCAGTTTTTGTTGTGACATAATTTAATAAAAAAATTATTTTCTTTCAGATTTAACAAAGGAAAAAATCTACAATTAGTATTTTTGAAAAAATTTACTTGTAATTTTTCAGTGTGATTTTGAAATTCTTCTGGTTGCTGATGACAAAACAGATCTTTCATATTAAAAATGTAAAGTTTAATGCCATTTTCACCTAAATATTTTTAAAAGAATTTTATTTATTATTTTCACAACTCTTAGATTATTTTTTTTTTTACTTCTCTATTGGTTACATGTAAAAGCATTTGATAAAGTACATCACAAAGAATTGCTGGAACTGCTCATTAACCATGACATATTTGGGAAGGATATTAAAATAATCCAGAACTTATACTGGCAGCAAATGCCTGCATAAGGACAGTAAAGGAAATCAATAAGTATACAGTAATAGAAACGGGTGTAAGACAAGGATGTGTCTTCTCACCAGACTTATACAATATTCACAGTAAGGTGATTCTGAGAAAGTTAGAAGTCTTACCAGGATTCAGTGTTGGCTGTCACAATCTTCACAACATAAAATATGCAGATGACACAGTGTTGATAGTAGACAAGGAAAGGAAACTAAAAGAACTCCTACAAAAGGTAGTGAAGGAAAGCAAGAAGAAAAGACTAACTATCAAGTGCAAGTAGACAGAATGCATGGTGGTTAGCAAAAGGAACAATCCAACATGCAAATTACAAATTGGGAATGCTAAAATCAATCAAGTACAACAATTATATATATATATATATATATATATATATATATATATATATATATATATATATACGTCTTTTTTGCATTTGTATTGCTCTTTCTGGTATCATTCTGAGCATAAATATCGCATTTCTTGTTCCATTGTCTTTAAAGCACTATATAGGCAACTATTTTTGCCGAGAAAAATGTTATAAAAATTATACAAGGCATTTGATAAAGTATGCCATGAAGAACTGTTGGATCCCATAGGTAACCATGACATATTTGGGAAGGATATTAGAATAATCCAGAACTTATACTGGATTATGCAAACCACCTGCATACGGAGAGAAAAAAATTAAAGAGAGGTGTAAGACAAGGATGCATCTTCTCACCAGACCTTTTCAACCTATTCAGTGAGGCCATGCTGAGAGATTTAAAAGTTCTACTAAGATTCATTATTAGCAGCCACAATCTAAACAAAAGATATTCAGATGACACAGTTTTGATAAAAGACATAGATGGAAACTACAAGAACATCTACAGAATGTAGTGAAGGAAAACAAGAAGAAAGGACTAAATATCAATTGCAAGAAGACTGAATGCATGGTTGTTAGCAAAAGAGACAGCTCAACATATAAATTACAGATTGGGGATACTATTTACATTATTCGGACTATTGTCCTCATCTTTGTCACCATATTTATTACACCATTTCGGCCGTTGTACACTCTGGCCTTCTTCAGGTGGTTGGAATGTTGAATTGAACCCTTTATTTTGCTTACTGGGGTAGACTGTTCTAGTTCCACATGCTATGTCTAGTGGATAAAGGCATTAATTACATTCCTCAAGGACACATGGCACAGTGGATAAAGGTGTTAGATCCAGTGACAGAACCAAAGAGCATAAGTTCAATTCCTGGTTAAAGCGGTAGAGAATTTGGAGAGGGGAATTAACAGGAAATAGCTGATAACTGACATCCATTAGACATGACATGTGGAACTAGAACAATGAGCAAAATAAAGGGTTCAGTTTGATATTCCAACCACCTGAAGAAGGCCAGAGTGTACAATGGCTGAAACGTTGTAATAAATATGGTGACAAAGAAGAGGACAATAGTCTGAATAATGTAAATAGTGTACATAATACCTTATCTCAGAAATATAGACAGATACAGATTGGGGATACTGAAATCAAACAGGTGCAACCATTTAGATATCTGGGAAGCATATTAACAGAAAATGGAAAGAAATAGAACAAGAATAGTGTGTGTTTATTAAAAACAATAGAATATAGAATGCAATATTTATACTCAGAATAATATTGGAAAGAGCAATACAAATGCAGAATGATCTATACCTATGTTTTATAGATTATGCAAATGCGTTTGATAAAATACACCACAAAGAACTGCTAACTAACACTGACATATTTGGAAAGGTTATTAGAATAATCCAGAACTTATATATGGCAGCAAACTGCCTGCATATGGATAGAAAATGAATTCAGTAAATATACAAAAATAGAAAGGAGTGTAAGACAAGGAGGTGTCTTCTCTCCAGACTTATTCAACCGTATACAGTGATGCGATTCAGAGAGAAATACAAGTCCTAACATGACTCACTACTGGTGGCAACAATCTTAAAAAGAAGATTAGATATGCAGACAACACAGTGTTGATAGCAGACACAGAGAAAAGAAACTACAAGAACTCTGGCAGAATGTAGTGAGGAAAGTGTGAAGAAAGGACTAAACATCAATTGCAAGGAGACTGAATGCATGGTTGATAGCAAAAGGGACAGCCCAATATGTAAATTACAGATTGGGGATACTGAAATCAAACAAGGACAACAATTTAAATATCTGGGAACAGAAGATGCAAATTTCAACACAGAAATCCAAAGGTGCATTGGGATAGTGAAAGATTTCTTCCAAAAGCTGACCAACTTATTAAGAAACATAAAAATATGATTAGAAACAAAGAAAAGAGAACTGAAATTTTATGCAGTATCAGTCTTTCTATATGGAAGTGAATGCTGGACAATCTCCTCACAGATGAAGCAACAGAAATGTAGTTCTACAGAAGGATGCTGAGAATACCATGGATCAAACATGTGAGCAGCGATGAAGTTCTATAGACAGTGGCAACAAAAAAAAGACACTTACACTTAACATCAGGAAGAGACAGTTGAAATTTCTGGGGCACATAATGAGGAAAGAGGGTTTGGAAAATCTGATACTCACAGGAGAGCTTGAAGGTAATAGGGCCAAAGGTGAGCTTGAGCACAGCAGGGTTTGGTGGGAGATGGCAAAAAGACAAAAGTTATTAAGAAATACAATAAACAGGAAATTGTGGTGAAGAAGAAAATTGGTTATATAAAGATTAAAACTAATTATGTATGATGTCCGGCGAGATCTAGAATATTTTATGACATTTGCAGCTGAAAGAACACAAAATTAAGGCAATCAATAAATCTTCAACAATTTTCCTCAGTTTTTGTTGTCATTTGTTTAATAAATTTTCTTAAAATAATTAAAAAGTGCTGATTTGGCTTCATGACATCAAATAGTTAAAAAAAAAAAAAAAAAAAAAAGAAAATAAATATAAAAAAAATAAAAAAGGTACATATATAACAAATAAAAAAAATATTACTTCATTCTATTATCAACCTATTGCAGGTTATTTAAAGCCAGAAAATATTTTTAGATTGTAAGAATTTTTTTTTTAGATAATAATGGTTTAGTGATACAAGTTTTACTAAGTAATCCATAGCTGGCAGGAGAAGAGGAGGATTTGTAGTGAGTGCAAAATAATAATAACTCCCTTCACCCACTCACTTCAAATTTGGAGAACTGAAGAAGAAAGAGGGACTGAATTCGCAAGCTTATGTGAAATTTTCTTTGAACCAATGAAAACCTTGCCTTCACAGAAACTGACTAGCCAGCTGAGAAGGAGGAAAGGAATTTGCAAGCCTATGTGAAATTGTTTTTGGACCAATGAAAACCTTGCCTTCACAGAAATTAACCAGTAAGCCAAAAAAAAAAAAAAAAAAAAAAAAAAAAAAAAAAAAAAAAAAGAAGTGAGTCTAAGCAAAATTCTTTTTTAGATAAAATGAGGAGAAAAATTAAATTAATCCATGCTTATAACACCTGGTATTTTGGGGGTTCTCCTGTTTGATGAACTTGTTGACAGTTGGAATATGAATTGCAGTGTTCAAAGGTATTTTTAGCTATAAATATAACATAAGTAAAATTCTATAAATGAATAATTCTTAATTTTAATAATTTTCTTTGAAACTGATATCTAGGATAAAGATTTGATTTTTAAGAGATTTGCAAAGTGTCTTAAACTTTAGGTGATCATTTTTCAATTGAAATACCAGATCAATGATAAATTGAGCATTTGAACATTTTAAAAATGTCTTGCTTGAAACTTTATTGAATTTAGTTTTACATGAGTAAATTTCTCCTTTTTTTTGTTGTTAATGGATTACCTATAGGATGCTGTATTTCAAATAAAACCAAAATTTAACTTTAAAAACATTTCATTTTTAAACTATTTTAAAATAGGTATCTCCACTAATTAGTAAGGTTGTGTAAGGTTTAAAAATGATTTTTAAAAAATGTAAAAGCTTTCTTGAAGCTAACATTTTAGCTTTAATTAAAAAGCTAAAGGATTTAAAATTTACTATTTCCAGTAAACAAAATACTTTGTGGTGTATTTCAAACAGAAATTATATTGATCAGAATCGATTTTTTTTTTCAGTAAAACCGATAAAATTTGGCCATTTTAACACATTTGTAAACAAAAGTTAATTCTTGGTTTTAAAAATCTTGGAAAATAAAATATATATTTCTGAAATTTTATTTGAGGAAAATTAGCAAATTTAAAGTTAAATTAATCTGATTTGAAACAAATATTACTTACTTATAGCATAAAATTGTTGTATATAAGCATTTCTTAACCAGGGGGTCTTGTTTTTTTGACGTGTTGATTGATTTATTGACAGCAGATTGACCGCCATTCATGGTGGAGCAGATGATAAAATTTGATGGATTTTTTTTTTTCACTGTAAGGGGGAACAATCCTTAAAACACGTGACCTTTTAATGATAACGTTATAGGTTGTCCAATATAGTTTGAAATTCTGCATGTATATTACACATACAAAAACAAATCAAAATTCTTTTAAAAATATTCGGGGTCGTCAGATTGTAATAAGTTTTACAATATATGATTAGTAAATATAGTTTTACTTAATAACAATATTTTTTAAAAGTTATCTCATTGAAAATGAATTTTAAAAGATTTAAAAACTATAAACAGTTTATAGTTTTTAAAATTTAAAAAATGTAAACTGTTTATCGTTTTTAAAATTTTTTACGATGAATTTTAAAAGATTTAAAATTTAAAAAATGAAAAAAACAAATCTTGTAAAAATTCATTGGTAAATTTTGGTTTTGTTTTCCGAGCGCTAATATCCTTTAAAATTTAAGAACAAATTAAATAATAAAAATAAAGCATTTTTTATATTTTAAAATTGAAAATAAAAAAAATTAATGCACAAACTTGGTAAATTATTTAATGTTTTTTATTTTTAATTTGTCCCCTTTTCTACACAGAAAAAAAACCCCACCCCTAACCTTAACACAGGGTCAGGTGTTAAGATTAGGGGTGGGGTTTTCTTTTTGTGTAGAAAAGGGGACAGATTAAAAAAGATTAACTTTAGAGTTAGGTGTTAAGGTCAGGGGTGGGGTTTTCTTTCTGTATAGAAAAGGGGACAAATTAAAAAAAAATGAATTAATACAATCAACCCTTCTACTTTACCAAGTTTGTGCATTAATTTTTGTTTTATTTTCAATTTTACAATATAAAAAATGCTTTATTTTTATTATTTAATTTGTTCTTTTAAGTTGTCATTGCTATTCAAAACGGAAAAAAGGTTCTGTTGTATTATTTAATTTGTTTTTGTTATAAATAAAACTACACTTACCAAAAAAAACAAAAAAAAAAACATTTTTTTTACGGTAGTGCGTAGTGATTTTCTGCAAGGAAAGTCTGTAAAAGAAGTAAATAGGCCAAATTTTCTGATTACGCCTGCGTAGGTACTACGCAGTGAATCAGTAATCATGATGGCATAATGGGGGACGAATGACCAACAAGAAGTCCGATATTTTCTTGTCGATAATTCCAAAACGGTAAAGTTTCTTCATGATTTAAATTGTTAATTCGAGTTCAGCATGTACATTTGAACGGAATTATGACGATTTTGGAAAAGTTTTGAAGGGATATTAGCGCTCGGGAAACAAAACCAAAATTTACCAATTCATTTTTCATCGAAAATTTTATTTTTCTTAAAGACAATATTGTCTTTATTCATAAAAACAATTAAAAACTTCTTTAATTAAATAATGTCTTTTTAGTTTTATTACGTTTTTTATTTTTCCATTCAGAACAGATTTTTTTCAGTAAGACGTTATCCGATTTTGAAAAAAAAAAAAAAAAAACTTCGGTGATTTCTGCTTTTTAAGTCACTAAAAAAATAAAAAAAATTATCACGTTGAAACTCAAGTTTTCATAAAATTTAAGTGGAGGTAAAATATGTAAAACAAACAAAGTATATTATCAAGATTTTCAAAAACAAAAAAATTCAAAAATAATCTTCAAGTACTGAAAATTTCATTATAATCCGACAATTATTGGATTTTTGCAAGAATTTCCAAAAAAAAAATTAATGTCTGTCACCGCAAAAAAGGCTAAAATTTGCTATATTAAAAATTAGTACAACCACTAAAAAGCAAGAAAAATAAGTCTTTTAATCAAAATCAAAAAAGGAGTTCTAATCAAATATTAAAAAATATTCTGATCATTCCTTTAATTAAATAATAACAAAACTGTTTTCATTCATTACTTTTGGAGCCTGTTTTCATCATCACAGTATGCTGATTTTTTTTAGCATTTTCGTGGAGATACCTATTTTAAAATGAGTTTTTTTGTTTTATTTCTTTTTGTTGAGGAAGTCTGTCGTGGTACCTAAACAAAACAGTGACCCTTCATTTTTTTTTTCACTTAGTAATGTTTCGTTTAGGTTTAAAAAGTTGATAAATAAATAGTAAACTAAAGCAAAATAAAACTTATTCTTTATCTTTGTTGAAGATAATTTCAAGTCCTAAGGAAAGGTTTCATTTGTTTAAAAGCATACATATTTTTATAATAAAGCGAATAAAAAAAAAGAAAAAAAAAGAAACTTGACAATGACATTGATAATCACAAGCACAGGAAGAAGATTAAGATTAAGAAGAATAACAAAAACAAAGTTACAAAATAGAAAAGATTTTTTTTAAAAAGAAGTAGAATCAATCAGATTTGTTTTTAAGAAAATAACAATATTCGGTAATATTTATTAATTCGTAATTAAAAAAAAAACTCAGGAAAATTTTCAATATCTGAACTTTTGAAGTTTCATTTTTTTTTTTTTACATGATTCCATTGAATTAATTTGCGGTTCACTCAGTGCATTTTTTTTTTTTTTTTTTTACAATTATTTAAAATGAATCGTTTAAATTAAACTTGAACAAAAATAACTTTTTAAATTCACTTAAAAGTAAAAAATCGAGTCGGTAAAAGTTTTCTGTTTTACCGACTCGATTTTTTACTATTTCTACATAAACTATTTTTACTGGTTTGAAAAAAACAAATAAAATAATAAATAAATTCATTTTTAAAAGTTGAGAACTTGTTGATTTTTTTTTTTAAAGGGTTCGCATTTGGGGGAATAAAAGAGGAGACTAATCTAGTTTTCGGACTCAACCCGTGATCGAAATGGGCATTCTTCTTTAGATACGACTTTTGTGCATCAACAAACGTGTCTCCAAGTTTTAACGATGAATCGAGAAAGTCGAAACAAAGTAAGAAAGAAAAATTGCCTAACGTTAGTTTTCATACTAAATACATGAATGTTTGAATTAAAAGTAAAACTGAGAAAAGACTTGATTAATTTTTTAGTTTATATTCTGTTTAATAGATAAAATAAAACTTTAAAAAACTAACTTTTTTTAACATCAAGAAAGAGAAAGTAAAAAAAAACTTACGTGACTGAAATCTGTTACAATTCAAAAGGCAGTTAGTTTTAAATAAAGTTGAGGAAATATAATTGCTTAAGTTAAAAAATACTTAAGAAGGCTTTCAACAACTAAACAAAAAAGCATAACCCATACTTACTTTACCACCTGTTCTGTGTTTAACAGTTCACAGCCCTAGAACATCCCTTTTGATAACTCATTGAATTTAATCACGTCTCAACCGAACCGTTGCAATGGTGCTCTCACTGATTTTATAAGATCTAGCAGGTACTCTTCTTTTTTTTTTTTTTTCTTTTCTTTTTTCCAGATATGTGGGAGGGATCGGTTCTCTACAGTCACGAAAAAAAGTACTTATTTAAAAAAAAAAAGAAGTATTTCCTTAATAATACATTTGTTTTTTGTTTTTTTATCATGAAAGTGAAACATAGCATGATTTTATTTTTGTCGTGTTTTCTAAGGCTACGGGCTAGTAGTGGATTAAAAAAAAAGTGTTGGTTTGTGAATTTGTGGGTTCAATCCCTGGGTCGGTCAGTGTGTATAGTTTCAGTGGAAACCGGCGAGCAGTACTAAAATTAAGACCTGTGATATCCCTAGACATGGGCAGTGGAATGAAAACAGTCTACCCCCGTATATTAAATGATTACTCAGAAATTCTCTCTAGGTTACCCAAAGTCGATAAACACCTGAGGAAGGACGGAGGACATAACGGCCGAAACATTGTGACAACTACAACAAAGATGAGGACAATAGTCAAAATTTTGGCGCAAGTCCACAAGCACAGGGTACCCAGTGAGGCTTGATCTCAGTAGCAATGGCCAAACAAAATTGCATGTTGGTCTTTCCCTTGGCTTAAACTAAAGTTTTAAAGCATCTTTCTAAAACTCATTAGTTTATGGTTTAAATTTACTAAGTGTGGTTTAGATGTGGCACAAGGCCAACAGCATGGAGCGACAAGTGAGGATCAAACTCAATACTCAATCGTAATTGATCTAGCGAGATAAGCTTGTTAATTTCATACTTTTACAGTTATCACAGATTTTATAAATGCAAATGAACAACAATGAAGTCGAGTTTAGCATTCTGCTACCACTTCATTTTAATGTCAATTTTTGTGCAAATTAAACATAAAAAGTGGATCACAGAGCTTTGATGTTTTTCTCACTTCTTATTGGTCAGTTGATATTAAAATCATGTTCTCGCCTACGTCCGTACAACGCCTACGCGTTATGCAAAACCATTTTCCGCCAAAAATCAGAAATGCTCTCTGGAGCCTATCACGTAACTACGTTTATTAAATACCTCGACACAAGTTCGTTCTATCTCTTTTGGCCTCTCTTGGGGCTAGTTTTTAAATTGTTGTTTTATTCCCCTCCTCCCACAGACGAATTGTACATATGAGGACTAGTTAGTATTTTCATGGAGACATTGAGGTATTATGGTGGATGTGGTGAGAAAGGTACGTAAAAATGTATTGTTTTGGTGTAAGGAATATTGTTAGTATGATTGGGTCAACGTTTGTGGCTAGCTAAGTTTAAAGTTAAGACTGAAGACCGACCTCTTCCCCCTTCCCCAATTTCGGCTTTGTGCCACATTTTCTGTTTTTTCTACAGAAATAAATATTCTTTTGGCCTCTCTTGCCTTCTCTGACATACAAGAAGATGTAGTAACTAAAGAACTCGCGTTTCGCCCTTTTCTGGAAAACTCCATGAAACGCCATTACACACGAACACATACACATATATATACGTACCGAACATTCACATATACGAATTCACTCAAACACACTCATATTCAACAATTTCTACCAACAACGCACATCTACAAACATTACAAAAATTATCTCACTCAAGTCGTTCACCCAGCAAGTAAATAAATACCAAAAATTGGCTCAACCCAACTAGTGAGATTTTCTTCAGCGACAGAAACTAATTCAACATATTACGGAACATTCACTCTTTCAACTATAAGTTACAGAATTCTTTCAACTCTCTTACGGTGAACATTTTGAGTGGCAAGTTCATTCAACTTTCTGTGAGCTCAGATAAAAATGTTTCCTTCGTAGAAACTCTATTCCAGTCCAAGGGAAGTAACCCCTATGCTTGTATATCATTGACATACATAAATATAAATATTGTTTGTTATTGTAAAACAGTTTTGTGTTGCTTCCTATTGTTTCATATTTTGTGGTCACCTTGCATCAACAAGGTGACCTCCACAGGAACATTTCATGGAAAACTTGACCCCTTGCCAAAAACTAAAAAGTAAAAATAAATAACATAAAATAGATAGGTACCCCAAAACAAAGGATAAAAACATAATATATAAACAAAAATAAAAAGAATTAAAAAATAAGGCATTTGCGCTTTCTTTTAAAACCCTTATGTCTTTCTCTCTCTCTCTCTCTCTCTCTCTCTCTAAACTTCTCTTTCTATGCTTCTATCAATCTACGAGAAGGCAACCCTCAAATAGAAAAGAGGAAGAAGAAGAAGAAAAGACTGAACCCGGCCCAAAACACCAGAAGTTTGCAGGAACAGAGCTTACTTATTTGTGACTGAAAAGTACAAAAATTCAGGGAGGCTCCACGCATAACTTCCATTATAAAAAAAAATGAAAAAGAAAGAAAAGCCGGAAAATAAAGTAATTTTGGCCGATCAAAAAAATGGGCACAAAGAGACTTTTGATGCTAGCCGAAACTAATGTTTGAGCCAGAATCTCGGAACTCGATTAAAAGTATATAAACCTGACACATTTGAGCTATAAACAGAAGGGACGACGAGAGTGACGAATAGAGACACGACCACTAGAGAAACCAGTCACACGTAAAGTAGTTAAGAGGTCATCTGCTAATGATATTTCTGCCCTGCTTAAGTCCAAGAAAAACACAGTTGATTAACACTGACCTATTTCTAATACCACTACTACCCCTAGCATGGTCTGACTTCAAAACAACACTACAACATTTCTCAAGACTGCTACCAATACCCGCCTTATAAATGAACATTTTGCTACACCGAATACCAAAGGATTCACTCATCACTCTAAAGAAAATGAATAATAATATATTATTTTTTTTATACCATTGAGTTAGTTAATTTTATTCCAAAGTTTCCAGTAAATAAAATCTTACCATCTATTCACACCAAAAATAAAAGTGATACAGTAACCAATCGCAAACGTTCCCGATGGAAAAGGAGATGACCTTAGGGACTACCAAATTTGTTTAAAAGTAAGCTTCTCATAACGACCAACAGCAATCGCCGTCCGAAAGGCCACCTACTGACACGCAGGGAACTGTTGCCATCACCACCATGATCACTTCTCTCAGCACAACCATTACTACCACCAGTCTTCACTAATTTCACCCGACTCTTCACACGCGGAATATGGCTGACAAAACAGCTCGACATTGACAGGCCCTCGAAGCCAACGGCCGTGATTTTCAATACCTCGACGTTGCGATCGTGACCTCGCCTTGGCTTCATTAATCTCACCTGACTCTTCATACACGGAATCCAACAGAGATCAGCTTCGACACTGAATTATAACACCTCGACGTTGTCTCCACGCAACTCCAGGCCTCTCTCTTCACCACCGCCAGCAACCCGACCCGCTACAAGTATACCCTTGCAGTCACCACCGTGATCCTGTTTCCTAGATACACCATCCGGCCAAATCAACCGAAATATTCAACTCCCGGCCTACTTGCTACACCTAATTCCTTGTCGCCACCGTTGTCACCTCAGCAACCAATGCATACTTACACAAATCAACCCACCACCGTTACCTCGATCGGTCAACACGTACATCAAATCCAACCAACGGCTAAGGATCTATCCTGTGACCTCGGCCAAAGTAACCCAAAGAAACCAGTCAACTATCGTCACTACCCTTACACCTAATCGCTTTCGTAATGATCAGCAACTAAAATCAACATTTTCTCTTAATGTTCTAACAACTGTAAATATATCATGTATATTAAACAAATACACGCTGTTTGAAAATCCAATCATTTTTATTCGTTTCCTTTCGCAACCAAACGCTCGTTATAAAACTTAGTAATAATTTGATAGAAAATAAAAATACTATTCTGAAATGGCCACAGTGACTTGGTAATTACAGTGTAACCCGGATATAAGAGAGTTGTCGGGACCGGAGAAGTCTCTTATATCCGGGTTTCTCTTATATCCAGGTTTGGTCTATTTTATATACATTAACACAGGCTCTAATTTGGGACCAGAGAAAATCTCTCTTATATCTGGGTTTCTCTTATATCCGGGTCTCTTATATCCTGGTTACACTTTATTTGATAGAAAATAAAAAATACTATTCTGATATAGCTACAGTGACTTGGTAATTATTAGATAAATAATTAAAGATCCTATTTTCACATTGCTAGAGTGCCTTAGTAATTATTTGATAGAAAATAAAAGATACTATACTGAAATATCAACACTGGCTTGGTAATTATTTGATAGAAAGATGACAATATACATTGCATTTAAATTTTTGAAGATCAAAGTTGATTAGGAAGCAAGAAGCCGGAAGAGATTTCCACAAGCGAGAAGTGCAAGAGAAGAAACCGTTAGCATAGAACTTACAGTTATATCTAGCTATTTCAACTGTAAAATGATGAGACCTAATTGCCAATCTAGTACTGCACTTAAATTCATAAAGTCTATGTAGCAAAGAGGAAAGCTCATGTGAACAATTATCATGAAGGTATTTATAGAAAAAGCACAGAGAAGCTACGTTACGGCGGTAGAAAAGTGACTGAATCTGAGATGCCAGGTCAGAGTCAATGTCATTGCAGATTCTTTGTATTTTTATCTAGAATTTCTAATGCCCTGATTAGCTTTTTTCCATAGTCCCTCCGAATACATGAATTTAAGCGTGCTACTAGATTAACATCTAGGTCCCACCCTTTGATATAACTAAATGCAATTTCTCGCACTTCCCACCTGTGGAACTTCATTCTGTTTTCTTGCTTCCCTGATAACTACAATCTTCAAAATTCTAACACTAAACCGTATGTTGACTGCTCGACGGCCCAAGGCAGAATACGTAAACGCGTTTCTGCGCATCAAGGCTCGACGCATGTTTTCGGTATTAAATTAAAAAAAAATGAACTTTATATATTGGCCAGTAGAAATAACTTCCGCTAAAAGATCTAGACTGTGATTTGGAGCCGATACGACGGATATAAATCTCTTAATTCAACGCTGCAGAAGCCAGAGAGAGAGAGAGAGACCCGGCTGAGATGTCGACACGCGGAGGTTGGTCAAGAACACCGCAGGTAGACTGAACGCGATACTTTTCAACTTTCATCCTTCGCCACCGCCGTCTTCACAAAGCATCAGCCGACAGCCATGACCAACATTCTTTCTCTTTATTTCTTCTTTCCCACTCTGTCGCCTTTTACAACAGCAACGAGTAGTATGCTGGCTTTGTATAGACGTAAATAAATTATACATTTATCTACCCCAATTATTGAATTATTCACGTACTTACATATAATCCATTATTGTACATGATTACGTTACAATAAAATTTGTATTTTATATGACTACCACCTTATGAAAATTGAGATGTAGTAGAGTGGGGGGGCGTATTATAAAAAGGTGGGTTCACGAGATCTTCGCACCGCTACCTCCACGAAATCGCTAAAAAATCAGCATACCGTGATGAAAACATGATCTAAACGTAATGAAAACATAGTTGTATCGTTGTTATACTCCGTCGCTATTAGATACCTTTCTGATTTATTCTGCACGTTGGCCGGATGTGAACGCCACGAAGGCAGAAAATGAAATAACAAAAGTCGTCTTCTGTGCATTAGGCTCCACGCATCACATCCAACCTGCGAAATGAACTCTGGCAGTGGCGTTCCCGCCGGAGAAAGAAATGTCCGCGGGGACTACCAGACCCGCTTAAAAGCAGGTACCTGAGAACAACACCAATCAGTCGCGTCCCGGTGGGCCACCGGCCATCACCTAGGACGCCGCTGCTGCTGTCGCCGCCGCTGCTGCTGCCACCGCCGCTGCTGCCGGTTCAATACAACAGGTCTACCAACCAACGAAAACAACCTACTACTGTGACCTCGATCAACCAAACGTACACCAACCATATCTTGTGATCTCGGCCAGGCCAACACAAGAAGTAGGCCAACTCCCGGTGATACACTTACATCATCATCATCATCCTGCGGCCTCAGCCGAGATTGAACTCACTACACCTCTCCAGTATTCCCTATCCGTCATAGCTCCTAAAAGATCTTCCTTAGGGATCAATGTGTCTCGTTTTATCCTATCTGGAAAGGTTAACTTGCGTGATCGATTGTCAGATGATGGGTGCCTCCAGAGTACAAATGATGACACAAGTTCATCAGTGGCACGTGCACAATGCCCGGCGAACTGGACACGTCTTTTGCAAACTAAGGTTGATACTCTCGGCAAGTCTCCATATATTATTTCTAGAGTTGGGCAGTTTCGCCATGAGAGATTAAGCACTCTTCTTAAAAGACGTGTATAACATCCATCTAAACGACGCTGTTGTTTTGCTGAGAGGGTCCAAGTTTCAGAGCCATAGAGTAAGATTGGCTCAATCAGTATACACTTACACCAGATCGCTATCCTGAAGATCGCCCACTGAAACTGACATTTCACCTAGCTTCGACATATCGGTACGATAAAATACCCTCCATCGTGACCTCGATCAACCAACATGGGCACCAATCGTATCCTGTGACCTCACACCAAACCCACAAAAGAATGAGGTCAACCCTTACATCTGACCGCCATCCTGACGACCGGCCAGTGAAACGTACATTCCTTCCATCCATCAACATTTGTACGAAATGCCAACAATAAATGTTGTTCAAAATTTAATCCTCGTTATTCCTTTCTCTTGTTGCCAAACGCTAAATATAACATCGTTAAAATATCCATGTTATTATTAAGAGGAAAGACCAAAGTATCTTTTGAATATTTAATTAAATTTTTTACTTATTTTTAGAACATTCGAAATTTTGATTAAACATCTTATTTTTTCTTGCGTCAGAGTATCTTAGCAAATTCTAGCGTCTTTTTTGCTTTAACAGACACAATCATTTGGAAAATCTTGCAAAAATCAAATAATTGCCGGATTTTAATGAAATTTTTAGGACTTACTCACAAATGAATTAAGTTATTTTAAAAATGTTTTTATTAGAAAATCTTCGTAAAAATATTTTTTACATATGTTTCACCCACCTTAATTTTATGAAAACTTGAGAAGTTCAATGTGATAATTTTTATTGACTATATTAGTTAAAGGCAAAATTCTTTGGAGAATTTAAATCACCGATTTATTTATTTATTTATTTGCAAAATCGGACCCCGTCTTACCGAAAATCTCAAACGAAAAGTAAATGGGAAGTTTTTTGCTTTTATGAATAATATATATTAAGGGCAATATTATCTTAAGAAAAAATGTTTTCGATGAAAAGTGAATTTTTACAAGATTTGTTTCCAATTTTTTTAAAAATTTAATTAAGATAATTTATAATATTTTTAAATTTTAAAAAATTCAGTTTCAATTATGTAACTCTTAAGAAAAATTGATATTAAGTAAAACTATATTTACTAAGCTTATTACAATCTAACACCCCTGAATATTTTTAAAAGAATTTTGAATTGTTTTTGTATATGTAAAAAATGTGCCAAATTTTAGGGATACAGTAACCCATACACGACACTATCAGAAAATAAGAACAACAATAGTAAATTTAGAGCCAAAATTCTCTAAAATTCAATAAAAACTTACGTAGAATATTTTCTTAAATTTTTAAGATTACCGCGAACTTAAAAGGCGTTCACGTTATATTCTTCATTTATTTTTTTTAAGGTTAATGTCTCCGTAGAACAACATTAGATAAAAAAAAATATATATCAGTCATCAAGCTGTCGGGGAGGTGTTAAAAAGTTGTCAACACACATAAACAATCTACCATCGTGTTGAAAATGCATTTTTGTCATATTTTAAACTTAAAAAAATAATAGTTGTTTCAAATCAGATTACTTTAAATCAGCTAATATTCCTCAAATAACGCTTCAGAAAAGTACATTTTATTTTTGGGAGATTTTTTAATAAAGTGATTTACATTTTTATAAAACTTAGCTAATGGCGCTTAAATTAAAATTTTCTGGAATTTAAAAAAAATCATTCCAGTTAATTTAAATTAGTTTTGAAATGCAGCATAGTATTTTGTTTATTGGAAATTAGATTTGATCTCTCAGCTTGAGATTAAAACTAAAATAAAAGCTTCAAAAAAGATTTTTCATTATTAAAAATTCATTTTAAACGTTAGCTATCGCGTTTTGTGGAGGGTCATTGTTCATTGTATGTCGTTTTAAACTTTTTTTTTTTATGCTACAGATTAAAACATATCCGCACAATTACTGCAACGCCTACACAGGAAAAACGAACGTAAAAAATGAATGTTTTTGTCGTTGTTTGTGGTATAAACAATCTCGTTTTGGGGCAAGAATGAGTTTAAAAAAAAGAAAAAAAGTAATGCACGTGTGGACATATTTGGAAGGAAGTCCTTTTATTCTTTGATACAGAAAAGTATGATATCCGGACTGACCCGACTAATTTCTCTTGACTTGCTCTTATGCATTTTATGACCTCCCACCACCTTTTTGGGATATTTTTTTTTAAATAACTATTTATAAAAACCAAAAAACAAAACAATACTTTTAATTGTCCAATGAGTTAACCCGGATGTAGTATACAAACCCTCAGTAAATGCCACGATGGCGGACTGGCCAGGATGTGAATCTTTTTTTTCTTTTTAATTCACCACAAAATAAAAAGAATTTGTATTTACTACACAATTCACACCAAATTCTCCCAAAGCCTTGGCCTTTCATTGGATTTCGGTTGTGTTGACCTTTGGGATCGCCGCAAATGTGGGCGACTCAGGATAGCTATTTCTAAGTGTGGGGTCTACATTCGCGCTCACCTCGATAAACAAGCCAAGAAAACAGGTTGTTTTTTTTTATTTAAATTGTAAAAAATTCTTTGTAAGTACAGTTCAACCTCGGTTCACGAACGTCTCACATGTAAAACAAATCGGTTTTCGAAGAGAATATTCAAGATGAAAATGCCTCGGTTATCGAACAAAATTTCGGTTTTCGAACAACATTGCCGAACCGAATTAACCCGAACGGAATCATTTCTTAATCGAATTAACCCGAACGGAATCATTTCTTAATGTTACAAAAATCTGTCTGTGCGTGCGTTTGAAATGTTGTGAGTAAAGTCGTAGATTTGTGTGGACAGACGAAAATAGCTGGACTCTACTGGCGACTTGTGGAAAAAGTGCTTCTTTTAAAGCTACCGATAGGCTACCAGCGAAAACGTGGGAAAAATTTATTTAGCACTAAAATGTTTGATGAGTTAAAATTTGACCAATTACTGATTTTGTATCAAAGAAACATGTGAGCAAGTTCACAACCGAAAAATTCAAAGTGATGACTGCCATTGCTAAATTGTCTTATAGAAAGGCAGTATTGATTTACTAACCAATCGCAGACGAATAAATTGTGGGCGTTGAAAAGCATAGCACTCGTTACATATTCGTGTGTTGTGCAGAGCTTTTCTTTTCTAATTTTATTTGTACTGTGTCTTTTTTTTTTTCTCATTAGTCCTCAGTCATGGCTCCAAAGAAAGCTAGCAGTGATATTGGTAAAGGAAAAAGAAAAGTTAAGATAAAAACAATTGTTGACGATATTGTTTTTTTGATGATGATATTGTCTCTTCCTATTCAGTTTCATATGGCAAAATCAACGATCTATACTATTCTTATAAATAAAGAGACAATCATGTATTTTCTTCCCTTTTCCAAACAATAACATGTCTTTCCACTTACGCTATCAACTCTCCTACATAGAGGTACGGTAAAGTTGAACTAACTGAAGTGTTCGTCTATATTTTATGTTTAGTATTTGTTTTTGTTTTTTTTTTAGATTTAATGATTTTCATTAGTTTTATATATTATATGATTTTCATTAGATTTGTGTATAAACTTGTGCACAAATTACTGTTGTTAAAGTTTAAATAAGTGTAGCGGTTGCTATGTTTTCCACGCCCACATTTTATTCGCCTGCGATTGGCTAGTAAATCACTACTACCTTTATATAGGACAATTTAGCCATCACAGTCGTTTCTTTGAATCCTTTGGTTTTGAGTTTGCTTGCTTGTTCCTTTAGTACAAGTGTAGTGATTGGTTAATTTTTAACCAATCACATATTTTAGTGCAAGATTAAGTTTACTCGCGTTTCCGTGGGAGCCTACCCCTTTTTCCTCAAAAGAGGCGACTTTTCACAAGTCGTCAGTAAGATTCCAGCCGTCAACTCAAATCCACGATCTTACTCATCACATTTCAAACGCACACTCAGACACAGAATTTCGTAATATAAACATACATTTCTCTGTGTGACTTTGCCAAGTTAAATCAACCAGAACTCTGTTGATTCAACCCATTCTATAACACAACACGTTTTTAATTAATTGTATTCTTGTGTTATTTATTCTTAACATGTATACTTTGCTCTAATATTGATTTCTGAACATTTTTCTCTCAAGAGAACTTTCTTCGAACAATCAATTAGAAATCATTCTACAGTTAAAGGGGAACAACTTCTTTCCCTTAATCTATACATTGAACACAATTTTATTGCATGTTTGTTCTTGTATGTTATTTCAATATATATTTGTTGATTAACATTTGGAGTTAATATTGTTTACTTGAATCCTGTTCGTTGGAAATATCGTAATATAAATAGTATTGGTCCATCTACAAACCCGGTCATTACATAAGCAATCATCTTGGGACCAGGAACGGATTAATCCATTTTTTACATTCATTCCCATTAAAAAAATAGTTTCGGTTTATGAACATTTCGGGTTGCGAACGAGCTTCAGGGACGAATTAAATTCGTGATCCGAGGTTCCACTCTACCACGAATATCATCCGCATTTACGAAATGTGAATAACTCCCTGATTTTTTGGTAATTTTTCATTGTGAGGGTTGGAGTTGTTGCGAAACAAGCTGTAGGGGGTTAATGCCACTAACAAGACGTGTTCATGGAAATGCAATTACCCGCTACTTTTTTTTTAATTTCACAAATGTAACAAAAAGCAAGCAAACAATAAGAAAAATAACGACATGAAGCAATACTTTGGTTTAACAATAAATATTTTTTATATAACCAATAGAAGCTACAAAATTGTATGTTGAGAGTTGTTTAAATTGCTTCAAAGTTTTTTCTTGTGTTGATTGAAGTGTTTATGAAGATATTACATGAAAGATTAAGAGTTGAGAAATAATGTGTATAAAATGGATGAGTTTGATAAGGTATTTCTGTGTTTGCACGAAAATTAAACAGTTTGTTTTTGCTGTTGAATTTTGTAATATTGTACTCGACTACTGTTCTGTGTCTGAAGTTGTCTCTCTTTGATTGAATGTGTCACTTGATGTTTTCTGTTGAGTTTTATGTAGGTGAGTGAGTGTACTTCGCAAGCTGTGGAAATGTTAAGTAATTTTAACTTTAAACCTGGTAAAATATGTGACATGGATTCCTGTGTCGAGCTGAGAAAATTCGTAAGACTCACTGTCGAATGATGATTCGTATTTATTGATGTATCAAGTCACGTGGAAGGCTCCGAGAAATTTGGCGAAAATTTTGTATCTGCTGAGGATACACACTAAACCGATATGATGTGCATGTAGTTGAGAATATATTAAATTATGATTTTTTTTTGTTTAGTAGCCGATCAGAAAGCGTTTTTAATTACTTCTCGTCTAGAACCGATTTTAATGGGTTGTTGGGCTACTTGGATTTATTTGAGATAAGTTTCGCTCTGAGCCACTTTTAATGGATTTTTAAACAAATGTAGAAGTCTGATCCTACAAGATAAACAAATTTTGATTTAAAATTTATAATTTCAAAAGGTGCCAAATTTAATAAAAGAAACAAACTTTGATTTAAAATTTCTTAGGGTGAATTAATACCTGCGATAAGCAACTTTAGATTGTTTGGGGTGAATTAACAGACAAGATCCCAGGATGTCACCTTGCCCGACTGCAAGTGGTCCCCTGATGGAATGGTTACCCTATACAAATAAAATTGCAATGAAGAAACAAACACAGACAAGTGTTTTAGTAACTACATTTTTTTTGTAACACGTGTCAGTCTTTTGAAATCCTCACAGTATTTAGTATTGTTAAAGTTATGGCTAACATTTTTTGTCGAGATTTAAAAACTCTACATTTTGTTCAATTTCGCAAACCAATCGATGAAATTTGAATAAGCTGATTTGTTTGGAAAGATACATTGACAAAAACTCCACTTTGGGTTTAATAATTTCTTTAATTTTGACTTCATGGTAAACAATATTTTTAAGATTTTTTTTCCTTTTTAAGAGCAAAGAATAAATTCTTAGGATTTCTTACTCTTATGGCCGGCTATTCACTCACATCATAGCAGCAGAAATTAGCCTTGTGTTCACGGAGATAAAAGTATACTTCACAGGAATTAAAACATACACAAATAACAAGAAGCATGATAAATTGGATATTAATTTTATTTTATTTCTATTTTTGTGTGTATTGGTGTGTGCATTGTTTAGGTTACAATTGTTTTATTGTACATTTGATAAAAGGGAGAAATTTACTCCATAGTATTACAAGCCATATCACAAAGAGAAGTTGGACACGTGTTGCCCGTAACAAGATTCGTGTTGAAGATATTAAATTTAACGTCTTTTGGCTGGATGTCCGTATTTCCAACAGGAACGGTCTTTATTGCATGCTGGGAGAATTTTATTATTTTTAATTTTTATTTAATTTATTTTATGTTATTGCTTTATTTTATTTAATTTATAATTTTCATCATTATTATTATTATTTTATATTTTTCTTTATTTATAATAATAATAACATTCCTACACTCTTGAGCATGTAACATACAACTGGTTGTGGGGTTCAGCGTACCCGGATTAAAGGAGAATTTAATAATTTGCCAACATAACATATACCTAACATTTTGCTTGTATATCGTTTTGAATTGTATATAAATGTTTTATCAGTTTCTAATATAATATGTCTTGTTCTTAATATGAACTCTGGTACAAATATTCCAAGTTAAAGGGACACGACTCTGTCCTATCCTTTTGTGCATATTGTACGTCGACCTAAATAAATCTATTGTTACATTATAAAACAATTCAGTTGAATTTTGTATTTTATTTTGATGTTAGTGGAAATAGTTAATTGACATGCAACCTATTCTCAAAAATTATTACCACATAATTAACCCATCCACTACAATCTATTGTGCTTTTGAACTTGTAGTGGTATGTTAACAAGAATAGACCATTTGTAGATGTCTGTTATTAACATGACCACACGATTTATATTTAACGTGAAATACCACAAAATATGAAACACAAGAAGGAACAAAAACGGTTTTTATAATAACAACATTTATATTAAATTTTCTGTAATGATGTACATGCCTATTTTGTTGGTGTTATGTCCCTTTGACTGAATTAAGGTTTTACTGATGAAGTTGAAATATTTTTATCTGAGCTCACAAAAGTTGAATGAATTAATGCTGAAAAATGCTGAATAAACTAGTTTGGAAAATTTCGTATGTACGTGAATGTGTGAATATATTTTTAACGTCTGACCGCACATGGTTGAGACGGGATCCTTTTCACAACTACATCTTGTAGCGAGAGAGATCAAGGAAGAAGAAGAGAGAGAATAAACAAGCTCGTGTTTGCTATTTATAATTAATGTAATCACGTAACAGGATCCTAGGAAAAGAGCGGGAAAACTTGACTTGGTCACGCGCTGGAAAAATATTTGTACGTGGGCGGATTGCAACGCCCACCTGTGTGTTTATTGACCAATTAGAAGCTGATATTTCCTGAAAATCCGTATGAAACTGGATAAGCTTTTGATCCCCTATTTTGCACAGATTGTACAAAATTCAACATTAATAAGAAAGTGATATCGGAATGCTAAAAACTATTCTGTTAATGTGTAAATTATGAAGTAATCTATTTAAAAATATCAACCAATTAAAAAAAAATTATAAAATTGTATATTTACATTTGGTATCTACTGTCAGTCATATGTACAGTATATGTACATTGTAATTACTAAGAAGTACAATTTTTTTCACAAAAACTTTAATTCTACTCTTCTTCCATATGCATTTTTGAAAATTTTATTTATGAAAGTTAAATGCAGAAGTGGTGTGTATTACCCAGATGAAATTGGGAAATATTATTTGTTGTATCCTTAAAGAAGTTACCAAAGGAAAAAGGTGGTACTCGAGTGAAGGAACCATAACACGTACATAGATGAAATAAAGAGAGGTTTATTGTGAAAGATAATACATTACTGAAAGACTGCATTTTTCTTTACTGAGATTTCTCGAAGACGCAGGCCAATAGATGTAATGCACACTGTTTAATCATACTTATTATAAAACCCAGGTTATGTGTGTGTGTGTGTCTGTACGTTTATATATTGGATCGGATTTCCTACATTTTTCAACAGATTTCAACAAAACTTCACAGGACTACGTAAAATTACCTTGCGGTGGTTCTGACAGTACCAGAAATTGGAAAAACACAATTGTTTTTGGCACAAAATCAATTTGAAAACACGATTAAGGCATCGCGAAAATGAAAGGGGGACAACTCATATCGAGTTATACTTATTATAAAACCCAGGTTGTTTGTGTGTGTGTGTGTGTGTGTGTGTTCATTTATATATGAGATCAGATTTCCTACATTTTTCAACCGATTTAAAAAAAACTTCACTTTTTTTGGCAGGTAGCGTTTCTTATTGTCTTGCACACTTTTTTCTTTATTTTTACATTCAGAATGCTTTAAAAATTCCATTTACAAGACAATTGTTTATAATAAAATTCTATTCGATCGATAGACTCATAACGATCGAAAACAGTGTTTTTGTTTGAGTTTGGGTTTGAACAATTCGTAAAAAAAAAAAAAAACTAATTAAGACATGCGTGTCCGTCAACCTTAAACAATAATCTTTGTCAATTTTATTTTTCAGTCTTTATGATGGTCGATACTTGATCTATCTCTTACTGTTACATCCCCAGGCAACGCCGGGCTCTACTGCTAGTAATAAATAAAAATGGGGCGTCTATTTAAAATACGAAGTGTCCACTATCATAATACTTAAAATAATGAAGATGTCAGATTAATATTAAATCTGTTAATTTGTTATGATGAGCCTTATTTGACTCCTGTTCTTGATTAATAAAATATACATATATACATCATAACATCAAATTGAGATGTTTATGCATATATAGAGAGATTTATTATCAGGAGGATTTGCATGTACTAGTTCAGTAGATATATGAAAGTTCTTGTAATATGGTTGTTAATAAATGTTTCTGTTTTTGCGTTTGGTGTGGGGAATGAATGCATTATTTGCAAGTGATACGTCTATCGTAAAAAGGTAATATTAAACATGAGAAAGAGAAATTTTATTAAAAGCTACAAAGGAGAAAGCAATATTTGTGTAAAAGTTATGTGTGGTCTTCATTCCTGGGGCCGCTTAAATCCACGTGCTCTTTTGGTGAGAGGTCGCTGAAAAGAGAATGACTCTAAATTTCCTGCCAGTAGGACATTTTCCTTTTTCCCTAGGGAATCATGGGAAATTATTTTTTGTTTTTTATTCTTCCTGATCGTGAGATGATTACAAATTCTTTAAAAATTGCTTTATTTACATTTCCGATACGAAACAGAGCAAATATGAAGCTTTCGGGAAAATAGTCTAGGTGAGGTGGATGTACTTTCCTTAAAAAAGGAAAAACAAGCTTAATTGATGTGATGTTCTTCATGGCCGAGCGGTAAAGCACAGTCGATCAAACGGTGGTTTCCCCTACATGCATGTTCGATCTCTGCCGGGGATAATACACGCTGATTAATAATAAATAAAAACGGGACACCAATTTCAAATACAAAGTCTCAACTATAACGTTATAATAACTTTTAAAGTAATAAAAATATTGTAAAATAAAAGATATATATATAATATATATATATATATATATATATATATATATATATATATATATATATATATATATATATATATATATGCGGGGTAAATACCGTGTATGCCTATATTTATGGATAGAAGTAACTCACTAAGTTCCTTTTTCTGCAGTCGACGTAGTTAGGTGTTTAGACAAGTATTTTAACTCACTTGCGTTGATCTCTCTGCATGGCGTGAATGTCTGAATGAGAAGGCTTTCTTCGGCGTGGTATAAGTGAATACAGCGTGTGCACTCCTGTGTTCGCTTCCTGTAGGAACCCCCGATTGGATTTTGGTGAGTTCTTTTATAGGCCAGAGATAGGCTTCAAATGAAAGAATTTAATGTTTTGTCGTGTTTCTATTAGTTGAGGAGATAACGTGGTGTGCATACTTCTACGTCAGCGCGAGGTGATACTAAATCTGCTTTTACGTGTCTATTTTTAGACTTGAAGAAAGGGTAATTGTGGAGGGAATTTGAAAATGTATTTTAACAGAGGACGGAAAAGCGCATTGGAATAGTGAAAGATGCCTCCCAAAACTATAAAAAAAAGTATTAAGAATAAAGAAAATTTTGTTAGAAACAAAAAAGAAAAAGAGTACTGAACTGTTATATAATATCATTCCTTCTATGTTACAATGAATGCTGGACAATCTCCTCACAGATGAAGAAGAGACTGGAAGAGAACAAGCGCTACAGCAGGTCGTTTCCAAACTTCTGGCAGAATGAATTGCGTTATGGTGATCTATTTTCACAGGTGGTGCCCAACACTGACCCTACTTTACTGCGCAGTAGACAAAATCAAACACAAACAACAGGCATGCGCGAAATTAAAAGATAAAATGGCGACAATTTACCGATCGCACCTTTTTTGTGTATGTGTGAGTGTGTATGTGCTCATATATATATATATATATATATATATATATATATATATATATATATATATATATATATATATATACATATATATATATATATATATATATATATATATATATTATTGAAGTCTCAATGGCCAAAAACATGATAACAACAGCAGACATTCAGACAATAGTTTCGATACCTATGATATTTATATTTATTTTACAATGTACTATTTTTTTAACTTTGTCTTTTAACCTTTCAGATTTAAGTTTTTTGTCTATCTTAAAATATTTTGTGAACTTCATTTTGTGACATAGCTTTCATCCCGACATTAATATTCGATTTATCGTGCACTATCTACTTGATTTGTTTCTATAATGTCTTTTTAGCCTGACCTGAAATAAAGCAACAGTTGATCGTCCTGGGTATGACGATAAACTGCATCTGCATCCTGGGTAAGACGATAAATTACGTCCGAATGACAACAAGGCCTCTGATCAGGAGGTTTTGAGGAGCGTGGAACCACCTCTTAATTGCTGGTGTTCCCAGGTTCACCTTGACCCGGAGTGGTAGCACCTGTTAGGGTCCCAGCTATGGGCAAACAACTAACACTCTAAGCTCAGGTCAAAGCACTATGAAAGCGTAAAAATACGTTTTAAGAACTAATTTATCAAAAATTATTACCAGCAATAATTTTTGAAGAAAAATTTATTTCCCGCAACACATTTAAAAAAAAAATTATCAGCAATACATTTTGGAAAAAACATATTACCAGCAATACATTTTTGAAAAATATATTACAAGCAATAAAATTTTGAAGGCATTAAATAACCCATTGAGGTTGATATGCTGTAAAAAAAAAAACCCAAAACAGGCCAAACCAAATTAGAGACCGTACTACAATAATTTGTATTATAGAGGGTTATAATCATTGTCCCTGATGTTTTTAAAGGGGAATAACTCCTTCAAACACTTACAGGATTTATTGTTCTTGGCCGGCTTCATTCACTGCGGACTTAATGTTTGTAAAGATAACATGGCGTGTAACGGTAACACGCGACCTTACGAAAGTAACACAACAATCCAGGAACAGGATGCTAATTCGGCCTTAACTGAACTTGACAAAGGTGATAATGCTTTAATTTAATGTCGCTTTGTTAGTTTAATTGAATCAAAGTGATTTGTTTTTTTTTCATCAGTGAAACGACCATTAACAGCAAGTTAAGCATGGGGTTTTTGTATATTTTTTAGTTTAGTGGGTCACTAATTTTCACTTTCTAAAAATATTTTGAATTAAAAAATAAGGGATTTAGTCTAAATCCCTTGAAGTATAGAAATATATTACTTATCTAAATGACTTAGATAAGTAATATATTTCTATACTTCAATATAAACTTAAATTACGTCTTTTGCTGTGGTTCAAGTATTTTTCATTTTTAATTTAAGATTTCAATAATTTTTTTTAAATCTGCATATATTTTCTATATTTGTTTTTATTTTTACTTTAAACATTGGTATAATAAAAATAAAATTATTTCCTTTATGAGTGAAGTACTTAAAAATAAACTGTAATAATAATAATAATAATAAAAAGAAAAGTACATTTTTCCTCACCGGTACCACAACTTCATGCGCAACGCAATCGTCAGGTTCTGATGGGAAACCGTTTTCAACTTTTCATTTTCAATCAGCACCTGAAGATTACAACTACGTTGTGCATGAAACTCAGACTTATTGATAAGAAAATAATGTATATTTATTTATTATTAATATAACTTATATAGCTCTGTTGTACGTCGAGCACTAGCACCAGCACTCAATGGGTGATAAAAACCCGATCGGATAATATGATGAAAAGTTCCCGGTCAGTCTGATTTTCCCAAATCCGTTTTTCTGTTGTTTGGTCATTTAAAATGCTTATTTTGGTGGAATGTTGTTAGACACACCCCACTAAAAATTTAATTCAAGTGCATTTGTGACAGTATTATTTTAAAACCAAGTATAGTAAGATATTTAAAATGTGTATTGCAGTGATATATATTTAAAATAAAAATAAAAAAGTGTCTCTATTCTCCCAAACATTATTAGCCTTGAACTTAAAAAAAACAAACTTTCATATGTTTAGGTTTTATTAAAATTCTAATCATTGCTTTTTAAAACAGTAAATATTGTCGAGGAGTGAAGGTAGTTAAAATAATAGCAGTGTCAAGGGAAAATAGCAACAACAAAGATGAGGACATTAGTCCAAATGTAAATAATGTAAATAATGATAATGCCTCATCTTAGAAATTTAGACACAAAATTATTTGTGTTAAATATTTTAAATTTCAGTATTGAAATGAAAATTTAAAATCTTTTCTAGTTTTATTTGGAAAAAAAATTCTGTTCATTTAATTTGGTGACATAGTAATTGTGAGTTCAATCCCTGTGCTGGGCAGTGTTTTTACTTGGACTCTGTGGAAATGAGCAGTACAAGAAAAATAAGAACTAGACATAATATCCTTAGACATGGGCAGTGGAATGTGAACAGTCAATCCCTGTAGATTAAATAATGAATTCAGTTTGGAATTACCTGTAGGTTACCCAGATTGGTATACACCTGATGAAGGTCAGAGGGCACAATGGCCAAAACGTTGTGATAACAACAACAAAAAAATGAGGACAATATGTAAATAGTGCAAATAATGATAACTCTTCATCTTAGAAATTCAGACAGAAATTTATTGGTGTTTTATATTCAAAGGTATGTGCGTTGAAACAAGCCTAGTTGTGAAAAATAACATTTTCTTTTGCTTATTTTAAATATTTCAGGCCTCAGATCTCAAAAACTTGGTGATCAATGTGAAGCTGTTGTGAGGTTTCCTCGTCTTTTTGAGAAATATCCTTTCCCTATTCTTATAAATTCTGCTGTCTTGAAACTTGCAGAAGTCTTTCGAGCTGGGTAAGATACATCGATTTTGTTTTTTCCTTTTTCTTTCTCTTTGCTATCCTCATTAAAAAGTAAGATTTTTTAATTTGTTTTTTTTTTATAGGTTATCAACCTTTTGCAGGTTATTTAAAGTCGGAAAATATTTTTGGTTTGTAAGAATTTTTTGGAGTTAATAATGATTTATTGATACAAGTCCTACTAATTAACCCATAACAGGGAGAAGTAGATTAACATTATTCCCTAGACTATTTGTGCATAAGTGAATATAATGAACCTGAGTGGAATTGAAACTGGGTTTTCTGATTTCCAATTCTGAGTTGTTATACATTACACCACCTGCACATCCAAATAGTGATAGAGTAGCAATAGGCTTGCAAGGTAGCCATTGTGGGAAAGAGGCTGAAGTAAGAATTTTTGGGAAATAATAATGATTTACTGATACAAGTCCCACTAATTAACCCATAGCTGGGGGTAGAGGAAGTGGATTTATACCTTTTCCAAAGATATTTGCACATAAGTGAATATAATGAACCCAACTGGTATTGGCTCTCCATTCATTAAATATTATTTTGTCTTTTCAGGAGTAATTTTATTCGATTATGTATTTTACGAGTGACCCAGCAGGCAGAGAAGCACCTGGACAAAGTTTTGAATGTAGATGACTTCATCCGTCGGATATTTTCTGTTATGCACAGCAATGACCCTATTGCTAGAGCTATAACTTTAAGGTAGAATTTATTTTTCTGAAGACATTGAAAGTATCTTATGAAAAAAATTTTTCTTTTTTTCCTTTTTATGCTTTTTTCCTTTCTTTTCTTTTTTCCTTTCTTTTTTTCTTCTCTTTTCTTTTACTTTTACTTTTGACATTTTTTTACTTTTTTTTACTTTTGCCTTTTTCCTTTTTTTTTTCTTTTTTGCTTTTTTTTTTTCTTTTCTTTTTTTTCTTTCTTTTTTTCTTTTCTTTTTTTTCTTTCTTTCTTTTTTTTTCTTTTCTTTTTTTTTTTTTTTTTTCTTTTTCTTTTCTTTTTTCTTTCTTTTCTTTTTTTCTTTTTTTTTTTTTTCTTTTCTTTTTTTTTTCTCTTTTCTTTTTCTTTTTTTTTTTACTTTTCTTTTTTTCTTCTCTTTTTTTCTTCTCTTTTCTTTTTTCTTTTCTTTTTTCTTCTCTTTTCTTTTTTCTTTTCTTTTTTCTTCTCTTTTCTTTTTTCTTTTCTTCTTTTTTTTCTTTTCTTTTTTCTTTTCTTTTCTTTTTTCTTCTCTTTTTTCTTTTTCTCTTTTTTTTTTTTTTTCTTCTCTTTTCTTTTTCTTTTCTTTTTCTTCTCTTTTCTTCTCTTTTTTTCTTCTCTTTTTCTTTTTTTCTTTTCTTCTTTTTTTTTCTCTTTTCTTTTCTTTCTTTTCTTTTCTCTTTTTTCTTCTCTTTTTTCTTCTCTTTTTTTTTCTTCTCTTTTCTTTTTCTTTTCTTTTCTTTTTTTTCTTTTCTTTTCTTTTTTTTCTTTTCTTTTTCTCTTTTTCTTTTTTCTTCTTTTTTTTTTTTTTCTTCTCTTTCTCTTTTTCTTTTTTCTTTTACTTTTATCCTTTTTTTCTTTTACTTTTTCCTTTTGCTTTTTTGTTTGACTTTTTCTTTTTTTACTTTTTCCTCTTTTTATTTCAGAAGGTAATTCAAACAAATTTGAAATAATTACATGAAACTATTTTGTATTTTTAGTAATTTTGTGAAAGAAAAAAAATTCACATTATAGTTTAACACAAACTATAATATGAATTTTTTGTCTCACAAATTACTTTTTTTTATTAATAAAGTCATACAAAATAACATATTGACCAAAATATTTTGAAAACAAAACTCCAAACACTTTAGTTTCATATCATCCTCATATAAGTTTAAACTGATGTCTTTTTTTTCTCATATATTAGCATTCAACATGCTCAAACCCACCTCATAAATATCAGCTCTCAAAGTCTTACTATTAGTAGTGAAAGTCTCATTGTTTGCATGACTTCCTGTGTTATTTGCGATGATGTTGTCATATGTTATAGCAGAGTATATATAGGACAAGTTACAGCAGGTTGAACATTGAGAGTCAATATTTATGGGGTGGATTTGGGCATGTTGAATGCTAAAGGATTAAGCTCGTATTTTCTTGATTTTAAATGAAAACTTGGAAATATTCCAACATATTTCATTGAAATTTTCACTTTACAAAATTATTTATGTTTACATATATAGAAAAAAGGAATTGTTGGTTGAAACTGATAGCAGATAGATCTCAGTTAAAAAATGAAAGAAACATAAATGATTGCTTCATATTCTCTTGGTATCAGTTTAACCTGACACTTTTTTGTTCATATATTTTGCTTCAATTTTGTATCTTCTTGATCTCAGATGAAAACTTGGGAAATTTTCCAATATATTTCAGTGAAATTTTCACTTTCTAAAATTATAGGTTGTAAAAATGGAAAAAAAAGACATTAGACAGCAGGAGGATAAAAGGATTAAAGATGGAAGCCAAAGGGATATAGATTAATAATTTTTAATAAATTTTTTTTTTTTTTTTTTAAGTAATTAAATAATTTTTTAAAATCAGCCACATCATTTAGCTTGGAATAAAAGTATGCACCATCTTTTAAGTGAATTTCAAAGGCAATATTTAGATATTTGAACATAGATTTATTCAACCACGTATATGCTATTTTGTTCCACTATCATTTGCCATCTTTAAAGCAACTTTATGATTCCGTCCTCCTAGAAACTGGCATCTTTTTGGGTAATGATCTGATCTAAGTGGTTTTATTCTACACATGGCATCACTTATAAAATACACACATGCTTGAATTTGCTATGGTGCAGCCAACATAATCTTGTCAGACTTACTGACAAAATTTTATAATGACCAAGACTGTCAAAAGTACTTGAACATAAATGTGAACTTTGGACAGTTTATCAAGAATTTTGATTTGATTGTACAATAACTTATTCAAAAATTAGGAAAACAGTAAAAAGTTTGTTGTAATGTCTTTGTTTAAAATAGCTGAGAATTAGAAAGAGCATAGTTAGAGAGAGTATCAAAGGAACAGAAGATAAGGTAGGGAAAACAGACAAGAATAATGGTCACAACAAAGATCAAAACGTTATTTTTGAATGTAAATAATAGAATGATGAAGTTTGGAGGAAAGAAGAAAAAGATGACAGAATAAAATTATATTAAAAATAATTCTGTTTTTAGTTATTAAGCTGAACGAACATTTTGTGTCTCCCAATATACTAAACCTGTACAAATGATGGTTAGACATTGGATGCAGAACAAAAATACAATAGATGTGAATAACTGTGGATATTCCCACTGGAGAGTGATTATTCAGAATATTGTTGTCATCAAGGGGCATTGAATCCAAGGAAGGATCAGATGGATATTGCCTGAAGAAGGCCAGATCATACAACAGCTGAAGCGTTGTGAATATGACAAGAAAAATAGGGACAACAGTTTTCCGAACAAGGCAAATAGTGTCAATAATCTATTTTTATTTTCGATGTTCCCCTTTTCTCTTTATTATTGTACCTCTTTTCTTTATTATTGTACCTCTTTTTCTTCCTTTGAATCTCTCATGATACAAATATGTTGTAATGTTACCTTTGTTCAAAATCACCAAGAATTAGGAAGGCTGTAGTTAGAAAGAGTATCAAAGGAACATAAGACTAGGTAGAAGAAACAAAGAAGAAGAGGTTTATTAAATAATCTTACATAGAATGAAAAAAAAATCAAGAATTACTCAAAATCCTACTCTAATTTGGATACTTACTATATTTATAAGTAGGAGCAGTCCATTGTCACAGTAGTAGGGAAGAGCAGGAAGTATGCCGAGTCCTACTCTATAACAAAATTAAACAGACCTTGTTGGTTGTTTTAATAAAACTTGTTTAAATATATAGGCTAGCTAAAAAGTTATGCCACCATTGAAAAAGAGAATAATCTTTGTACTTAATAAATGACATTTTGTTTCTGTATTTGACAAATATATCATTTGGAAATTTCATTAGTTTAATTCTGGAATATGATATCATGAAAATATCCTCTATTTGCTACTTTACAAATGCACATTCTTTTCTGATGGCAGCATAACTTTAGGATGTAATATCTGACCAATTCACTATACTGTTTACGGCCATAGCATGTTGAAACACCAGTTCTTGTCCTACTACTGAAGTTAAGCAACTTTGAGCCTGATCAGTACTCAGATTGGTGACTGCTGAGGAATATCAGGTGATGTAATCTATGCAGCAAGCCTAGTAAGCTGGTGACAACAGTAGACCTTGATATGTGGAGGTGCTTCTGGACTGTGTAGTCGCATGACACCCCTGGGGTTCAGTGCAGGATGACGCATCATTGCCAACTCAGCTCTGTGACAACTCACTGCCAGCCTACTCAACACAAGGACAACTCAATGACATGCAAACTATGAAATTTTTTTTATCAATGTTTTAAAAGCAAATAAAAGTAATTTATTAAGAATCATTTTTTAATACCTGACTTTATTTTTAATTTTAAAATTCATTAAAAATTCTATGCAAATATTTGGTTGAGATTGTTGTGAAAAAGAAAAAACAATCTGCAAAATTCTTTCATCTGCCTTCATATATGTTGTAGCATACCCACGGACGATAATGGGTATGCCCCCATTTCCATCAATACAGTAGTGAATACTGTATGTGTTGGTCTGTGGTCTTCAGTTGGAGATTTGTCTTCAGCTGGGTTGGTTAAGCTCTCTGCCTCAAGCAGAGAGGATCCCCAGACAAGGCTATGTTGAAGAGCAGAGTCTTGTCTTGGGGAAACACCTACCTGACTCCATTTTATGCTGGGAACTTTTGGCTGAGCCTACGGGTTCAGAAACCCCATATTAAATTTGGCCTTGTGCCACATCTGACTGTGTAGGGCAGTTTGTAGATACCGTCTACAGTTGGAGATTCATTGTGGAATTCACTTGGCTGACTTCTAGCAGTTGACGATGACATCTACGTGTCACTGGTGAATCTTATGTGTTGTTCTTGTCCTAAGTATTATCGTTTATTACCAACCTTCATGTGATTATTCTATTCAGTAACCTTCCCTAGGTTACAACAATATACTTCAATCTAAGGGGAGGGGAATGACCCCCAAATTAATTACTTGAAAAATGCATCTCGGTTTCTTTGCACCTTTTGCAACCTTGTAATGAATCTCCATATTGTGGGGTACTCCATCCCCAGCTCTGTGTGCAGTCTCCTATTTACTGCTTCAGCATGGTTATTTGTACACTCTTAAAAATGAAATACCATTCAGCCAAATAGGCTGTTATAATTAATAAATCCCTAAGACAAAGAGCCAAAGTTTCAAAATCTCTACAAATCAAACCCGATCTAAGAGATGTGCACACTATGACAACCAAAATTGGTCTGAAGCTATGAATTCAATGCCAGCATTTAGTTGTCTTTGTGCTTAGTAGACTGGTGGTAAGTTTTCCTGAAGTTGAGATGTCATGGAGATAAGTTAGCCAGTATGATGTAATATCCCCTCTCACCTGGGGTTGGCTGGGTGAGTGAGTGTTCTCTATACTACATTTTTAAAATCTGTACAAATATGTTTTTTTCAGGACTCTGGGTAGCATCGCACCCATCATTGCCGAGCGGAAGAATGTGCATCATAGCATTGTCGTCAGTTTGGATTCCCATGATGCAATTGAAGTGGATGCTGCTGTTTATGCTGCAGAGCGTTTTGCTGCACGTTCAAAGTAAGACTGATAGGATTAGTCGTCTTTTTTTTTTTTTTTTTTTTTTGGCTTTTTACTTTCTTGCTCTCACTCTCTCTCCCCTCCTTATCATTCTCCCTCTCCCTCCTTTCCTCTCCTCCTCCTTATTATTCTCTCTCTCTCAACCTTTCTCCTCTTCCCTCTTCTCTCTCTCTCTTCTCCAGCTCCCTCTACAACCCTGTATTTTTTTTTTTTTTTTTTTTTTTTACAGCATATTTTTACTTTTCAAAGCAGTCTTAATTTTCTATCCTCCTTTTTGAGAAAAAAACAAACAAATATTTTATGTTCTTCTATGTGCCGTGTCACTTCAGGATATAGATAATCATGGTTCTCCACAACTTTCTATTCTTTGTAGCTATTAGTAAGCTTTGTCGTTTCCCTATCTTTCCCGCTCCTTGTTCTGTCATCCATTTACACAGTTTTGTTAGGTAAGTTACTCCTTGTTTCTCTTTTGCGTTCAATATGTCCTGTGAGTGTCAGATTCTCCAAGCCCTCTTTCTTAGAAATTTGTGTCGTTTTGTTTCCATTTTCTTTAAAACTTTGTTATTGCCCACATGTTCAATCCATGATATCCTCAGTAGAGCCACATTTATGTTGCTTCAAGTCTCTTTTCATGTTCATAACAGTTTTTGGAACATTTGCACATACCTAATACATTATACATTCATTGTGTCTTCAGTGATTTCCAAACTGACAGTTCCCATATGATCCCTGTAGTTAAGCAACATTGATCCTGGTCAGTACTTAGATGGGTGACCACTTGGGAATACTAGGTGCTGTAATCTTGGATGTGCGGATGATGTAATGGATAATGTTTTGGAATTCTTAATTGGAGAGCCGAGTTCCAATTTCTGTTAGGTTTGTTTTGTGATGTATGGTGGCCGTTAATAATTAAGTATAACTCAAGACTTCAATGTTAAAGATAAAACAATATTTAATTACAACCACAAATAAATACTTAACAAGAAGTAAAAGTCAACCAAAGATAATTAACCATTTGTGAATACCTTGTTAGTAGTGCGGCTCAGCTTAATGTCCAGTAAATCCTAAATCAAAACCCAAATCATTGATGCAAAATAATTCACACTAATTTGACTGGATAGTTCCCCCTCAATAGTCACCCAGTGATCACTGTAAATAAGCCTGACACCGCTATTTATACACCTGGCGGAAAGCATATATTCATAAGTCCAGAGTGCCATGCTCAAACCTCAGTGTCAGTAGTTACTATATGACAGTTTGTTATATTCACTTATGTGCAAATACCCCTGGGAAAGGTATGAATCCACCTCTTCTCCTCCCAGCTATGGGTTAATTAGTAAGACTTGTATCACTAAACTATTATTATCTCAAAAAATAAAGAATTCTTACAATCTAAAAAAAAATATTTTCCAGCTTTATATAACCTGCAATAGGTTGATAAATCATAAAAAATGAATCAATCCATATAGAAACTAAACTATGACCTATGTGCCTAATCTAGCAATGGAAATGATTGTTTGTAATTATCATAATACTCATGGAGGTTGGGTGGTAAAGAATGTTTCTTTATACAGTTATTTAGAATCTACACTTGGTTCTTGATATTGTGATTTTTTATGTGTAGCTCAGATGTGGCACAAGGCTGAAAGTATGGGGTACCCAGTGAGGATCAAACTCACTACTCAGTGGTAATTGTTCTAGCAAGACAAGCTAACCATTGCACCACGTCGAAGTACCTATTGGTTCTTGGTATGTGGGTATGGTAACTACTTCAGAGTTTCATGTTCCTGCTGTGCATAGTTCATTACTCTTTACCCATCAAACATCTGGGTTAACCTTAACCATTGGGCTAAGTATACAGGAGTAACTCTCTAATGGAAAACCAATTCTGAACATCTTAGCACATGTAGTTTCCAATCAATCAAGTTACTGGACTTTGACAAGGTAGTGAAATAACCATCACTTCTTCCATGTTCTAAAGGTAGGAAGAAAGTTCCACTCGGACAGCTTTTGTCCAAGACCTACCCCTTTGGACAGACTCCCACGTGGATGCTTCCCTGAACACTACAATCTTAACTGCTTGAAGTCATTCACTTCCTACTACTTCCTCTTACATTTATATAATCTGACTTGTTCATTTTAACTAGTCCTCTACCTTGAGTAGCTCTTGAGCCTTGTATTGAGGGAATTTTGGTATTAAGAAAAATCTATTAGTCATCCCTTTTTTTTTCTTTCTTGTTATCATACTTTAGCCCAAGAATGGTGAGCTTCTTAAATGTAGAAGGAAAAAACCTTCCCAGTCTTTTGAACAGGAGAAGAGGTTTATCCCTTGCTTCCTGTTTTGGGTTACTGGTTCCTTCTAAAGTCTACCTCAACTCTAAAATTTTATTTACTACTTATTTATTTCCTCAATAGTAATAGATAGGTTCACCTATCATTCAGTTCCCATTCCTTTCTGGTCTTTTGAACAAGAAAGAAGTTTATTCCTTGCTTCCTGTTTAGGACTGGGTTTCCGGTTCCTTCTAAAGTCTTCTCTTTTCTCTTTTACTCTCTGTTGTGACTTGAGTTTTAGTGGCATTATTGCCTTGCTTGGGTTGAACTGATTAGAAAAGAAATCCTTTCAATTGAATGTTTATACAGGCTGACCTTTAACTCAATATACTATTACCAAATACAAGAAATGTAACACTCACTTTTTTGGCAAATTTCTCATAAGCTGACAAAGGAGATAAAATTTGTGTGCAAAGCTGTTAAATTTTTCAACTTCTTCGCTGGAGCATTTTCAACTCCTTTTTTCTATTCATTCAAATCTCATATAAATAAATGTGAATGTCAGTGTGTCACACCTTTTCAACTTTACTCCTAGAGACGATAGCCCAACATATCATACCATTTTGGAATCAGGGTGACTCTGTGAGTAAATTAAAAAAAATTCTGGGCCAGATCCAGACATGCAATCTTGAAATTTTTGATTTTCAAGTTTTCATTACTTTATGAATTTTAAATATCTCATATTCTTCTGTATAATAAATGCAAATATCAGTGTGTCACACTTTTTCAATTCTACTCCTAGAGGCTGTAGCCCAACATATTTTGAAATCAGGCCAATTCTGTGGACAAATTAAAAACCATCCAATGATATTTTTTTTTATGATTTTTCATGACAAATTTTTTTGTACAATTTTTATAACTTGGAAATAATTTGGGGAATAATTTAAATTAATTGCGAAATCCAGCGAAAGTCACCCATGAAATAAAAATAATTGCTTGTACAGAAAGTAAGGACATACATACATTAAATAAATTGTCTTTAAATTAAGTGGCAGCAGAAGAATTATTGTTGAACTTTTAAAAGGTAAGGTTAAATATTAATGTAATACTTAAATGCAGCAAGCAATTCTGAGTTCTTCTGTAGTTCATTGTTGCCTATTGCATATGGCAACAATATGTTGTGCAAAAAGAAATCTCTTTCAATGGAGGACCAGATTGCAATCAAAAGAACTGCTGCAAGGCTGCTGCAAGAAAAAGAAAGTCACATATTAATGAAAACTCAAATCAAAAGGCAGCCAGGAAATTTTCCAATACTGAGAATATGCAAAAACTCAGGGACTGTCAGACTCCTGAACAAGCCAAAGATCCAATCAAGAGCTCTCCACAGTAGCTAGTTTAAATGCCACCTGATAGGACAGCTTTTAAGCTAATAACAAATAAAAGAATTATCTGATTTTTGTTGGCATATATTTTCAAATAAGTGTGATTATTTATTATTATCTTATAACTGCAAACATGTTGCACTCTAGTGCTATTCAGCCTCTTGCCTTACTATTCAAATATTAAAAAAGTGTTGTTTGGACATTGTTTAAGTCACTAGTCTTACTTAGGACTCCATCAACTTTGCATTCTTTATTTTGTAGCCACTTTATTTTGATTTTTTGTGCATTCTACAGGACATTTTCTGCTAGCATTTGTGATCGCATTGCTGAGATGATTGAGAGAGTGGAATCTCCTGTAGACCTCAAACTAAAGTTAATTCCCATATTACAACATATGCATCATGATGCTGCTACAGCAACAAAGGTAGACATTTTTATTATTTTTTTTTTTTTAATGTCTTTATTTATCATTCAAGTTTATCCTTGTCAAATTTCGAAAGGAATGTCAGGGGGAAAATTGCAGATTTTTGTTTCCATTTTCTTACAAGAAGAAAATGTTTGTTTTGTGTTTTCTTTTTTATCAAAATCTTTTAGTCTTCCAGTTATATTTATTTCTTTTTTTCCTTTTTAATGAATTTGATCATTTGTCCTTTTTTCCACTTTGTCCATTTTTTTTAATTTGCCCCCCTTATCCTTTTTTTAATTTTCCTTTATGTCCATTTCTTCTTTTTTTAATTTGCCCCATTGTCCTGTTATTTTATTTTTTTTTTACCCCCGTTTTGCTCCCATTGCCCTTTTATTTTTTTAAATTGTTCCTTTCTCCTTTTCTTTTTTCAGTTTGCCCCTTTATCCTTTTCTTTTTTTAATTTGTGCCTCTGTCTTTTTCTTTTTTTAATTGCCCCTTTTCCATTTTTCATTTTTAATTTGTCTCTTTGTCCTTTTCTTTTTTAATTTGCCCCTTTGCCTTTTTCTTTTTTAATTTGCCCCTTTGCCTTTTTCTTTTTTAATTTGCCCCTTTGTCCTTTTCTTTTTTTTTAATTTGCCCCTTTGCTTGTTTTTTTTTAATTTTTCCTTTGTCCTTTTCTTCTTTTAATTTGCACTTTGCCCTCTTTTTTTAATTTGCCTAATTGTTCTTTTTTTATTCCTGTTGACATTAACATACAGATCCAAATCCTGTTATTTGACTTCTTTTAATCAAACCAAAATTTAATTCACATTTATTGTTTGTGCTTCTATCAATCAATCATTCTTAAATGAGCTGGCAGGTGGATAATAAATTGTCAGACATATTTTGTTGACTTGTTACTTATTTCATTTCACACTGTGATCTTCAATATCTGGTCTGACCTGGCATTGAAACTAGATTTGCATTTATAGACATAAAGAGTCCAGCCTAACCTACTATTTAACCCATATCTCAGCTGTAGTGGGGGTAGGGTGTATTCAGGCCTTTCCTAAAGGAATTATTGCAAAAGTGACAAAACAACAGACCAGGCCAGAATTTGAACTCTTGTTTGCTGATTCCACTTTCTGTGCCAACAACATTTACACTACTCAAATATCTTTCACATCCATTACTGCTGTTATGATTTTCCTTAATACTTTTCTGACCAATACAAAATTATTTACACCATTTAGATGCAGACTATTGTTCTTATCTTTGTTGTTTAATCACAATGTTTCGACCAATGTGCCCACTGGCCTTCATCAGGTGCATATCAATCCAGGTAACCTACAGGGAATTCTGAACTGAACTGTTTACTTAATTTGTGGGCTGTTCTATATGTTCCACTGCCCATGTCTAGGGGTATCTTGTCTATTGGAACAATAGTCTAGTGGACTAAAGCATTGGTTTGTAAATTTGGTGATATAGTAATTGTGAGTCCAATCCCTGGGTCAGTGGAAAACAGGACGAGCAATAACTGAACAGTACTAAAAATAAGTTCAAGACAAGATATTCACTGCTTTTTCTCTGTCTTTCCAGCCTTTTTGTGAGTGCCAAATTCTCCAAGACCCATTTCTTTATTACGTATTTCAAATTTCTCTTTCTGATTTTCAATGATTTTTTTTTTGTTTTCAATTTTTCATATAACTTCCCCATTATGAGGTATTTAAAATCACCCAACTCAAATTACCTTTGTTCTACTTTATTTAAAAACATTTGATATTCTCTGCATGAGTAGAAGTTGATTATAATTTTGTTGTTTTATTTTAGTTTAACAACAGGAAACCTCAGGGATTTTTTAATAAAATGCATTGACGCTTCTTGTATTTCACCTGCTTCTTTTTTTTTTCAGGCACGAGAAGTCTGTCTCCTTCTCCTTCAGAGTTACCCTGCAAGAAATTTTATCATGTTGACTTTGCACAGCATGTCTCAATTAGCTGCCTATGCTTTGCTGGATATTCCACATCAAGTGTCTTTGTTATTAAATTATTTGGAAAAGGACCCTCGTCAAGCAGTTAAGAAAACAGTTTTGAGGGATCTCCAGATGCTTGCCATCAAAGCTCCTCATTTGTGGACGGCTGAAAATATTGAGGTATTTCATAAACAATTTTTTTAAATGGGTTTACATGCACACACACACACACAATTTTCTTTTACCAAGTCATTGTGAATTTTGGAATTTTATCTTTGTTAGCATTTCAGTTGTTAGCTGTTGATCTTGAGGCAAAAATGTAAAAAAAAAACCCCAAAAAACAGGTAGATCAACTCCTTTATATCATACTGTACTGTACTTAAGGCAGATCAACACCTTTTTACAAGTTTCTGTATTACACTTAGATCAGATCAAACCATTTTTATATGTTACTGTATTGCACTTGTATTTCTGGGATGTGGAGTTATCATTATTTTCACATCACTTTTTATATGTTACCCAGTGCAGAGCAACCGCTTTTTATATGTTACCTAGAGCAGATCAACCCCTTTTTTTCTGTTACTGTAGGATGGATCAACCCTTTTTTATATGTTACTGTATTACACCTAGAATAGATCAACCCCCTTTTTATGTTACTGTAGGATTGATCAACCCCTTCTTATACGTTACTGAATTGCACCTAGTGTGGATAAATCTCTTTTTATATGTTACCGTATTATACTTGTGGATACACGGTGTAATGGACAGTTCAGAGTGAGAAATGAGAGAACTGAGTTTGAATTCCAGTTGAGTTCATTACATTTATGTGCAAATACCCTTCAGAAAAATATGACTATATCTCTTCTGCCTCCCCCCCCCCCAGTTATGTGTAGATGTGTTAGATGGACCCTAAAAATCTTGGCTGACAATCAGTCTAGAAGGAAAACTCTGAATTCAAATAGGGTTGGGCTCCATCAGACTATCATGCCCTAGACACACCAGTGTTGCTATGGCTGCAGTACATGTGGTGCCCGTAGGACCCTAATGTATATTTTGATATAAAATTTGTTTTCTTGTCTATTACATTCTTTTACATCAGCCCGAAGAGGGATGGGCTCCGTCAGGCTATCTTGCCCTAGATACACCACTGTTGCTATGGCTGCACTACATGTGGTGCCCTTATGGCCCTAATAGGTTATGGGACTAGTCATTGTGATCATATTGTACCTAAGGTGGATCATTAATAAAACAACAATATTTGGAATAAAACTAGATGCATCATAAAAAAAGAAATTGTTATTGCTTTCTATCTCTATCAGCCTGATGCAACCAGTTTTACTAGATGTCCCATGTCTAAATCCTCAGCCCCCTTTGAGACACAGGGGAGTTGTTTTTGACCAAGTGTGTGGGCTTGTTCATCAAGCAGAGTTGTCCACCAAAATCAAATTAACACAAATGGCCTCATCAAAGTCTCTTTGATTCACAGACATCTCCGCCACTGCCACCAGGGGAGAGTAAGGGGAATCTGGAGAGAGGATGATGATCAGATGCAAGCAGGTGCTGACAACAAGCTCTAATGCACACATACGTCTCCAGATTACACTTGACCTTTGCTTCAATTGTGGAAGATTAAGACAAGTAATTCTAATATTACCTTTCATGCATGGAGAACTTATCTAGTTAAAATTTACTACATTCCAGTTTATGAAAAATGATTTCAGATTATTAACAAAGTTGTGTGTCGTACCATATTTCAGTATTTTAAGAGAGACTATGTTACTTTTCTTATTACTATCTGGAAATGATCATGTGTTGAAAAGTGTAGCATTGCAAAAATTATTTTCTATAAATACTTTCATGGTAATTGTTTGGCTGAGCTCTTCACAATGGTACCTAGACTTTTTGAATTTAGATGCAAAATTAGGCTGACATCTAGACCTCTCATCAATTTATAGTTGAGCTGGCAATGATGTAACTATAAATTCTATGCTAACAATTTCTTTTCTCACTTGTGGAACTCCCTTCCAGCTTCATGCTTTCCAGCAAACTTAAATCTTCAAAAATTTAAATGCAATGTCAATCGCTATCTACTGTCCTCCTGATTACTCTTTCCTCTTCCTGCTTGTTATTAATGTTTCTGTTCATAATTCTTCAATACCCTGTAACACCTTGTGTATTAGTGTCTGTACTGCCTTGCATGAGGGTAATACTGATTTAAAAAAACAAAAGTTTTTTCCAAGCAATTTGAATCCTTGAATCTGAGTAAGCTGAAATAATTATCCTGCAAACTATTTGACCCTGAATGCTCATTTAAAGAGGACATTAATTACACAATTAATGGATTAATTATAATGTTTAATCTCAGTTTTTTAGATGACATTTAATCTTAATATAGCCATATATGTTTATTTAATTCAGTTGTGTGGCTTTCTCTTTCAAAAATTTACTCTTGTATTCTTATCCGATATTACTAAACTAACATTAATGTCCAGCTACTTATTTCTGATCCTACCTGTCTGCTAGGCTGGCACATTTGTATTTGTTCAACACCCACAAAAGCTCACCTGTGGTTTATACGGCAGCTATGCCTTAGTTACAGTTTCTGGGTTAGAACACACACGCTGGATTGATCACAATTTTGAACAAGGCCAGTACGCTAAAACCCTCGGTCATGATGACTTGTGCCTTCATGCTAGCACAATCATTTACATTTTCTGAACAGTATTGTCTACACAATTTAAATTCACAATGTTTGGGTCAACCTGTAGTATGGTTTTCAGTCACTTTCCAACGGTGTTGCACGTTGGGACCATCTTGCCAAATTGACTGTGGTGAAATTCAAACCTGTGTCTCATGGTTGAGAAGGCAACATTCTAAACTCTTAATCCAAACGAACATTGCACTACCAGTAAACTATAAGATCACTGAAAAGAGCTCAAAAGTTGCTATCAAACATTTTATTACAACTGCTTTAAAACAAAGTTCTCTCCCTTACTTTGGTAATTTGGTAAGAAAATACTTAACATTTTTTCCTTTTTTTTTTTTTTTTTTTTTTTACAATAATGAATAATAAATCCTGTACAAAATCCAAGAGCCACTCAAAGTAGAGGGTTACAGAATAAGAGGCACAGTTTATGCTGATATGTGTGGAAGATAACAGTTAACTTGATTGTAGTGATTGGAGAAGCATTCTCTTGGTTAGCAGTTCATGGGAAGAAGCTGTTTGAGTGGAACTTAACATCTCACTAATGGAATACAAATGGAATGAGGGTGGTTCGTTACAATGTGTGTGCGACATAATGGGTCTTAGCTGTGTAGGTTAGAACTGGTAGAACTAAGGAATGTGGTTTGTCTGAACACTTTCCATGGAAATAGCAATAGAGTATACAAGAGGCTTGCCACATTTTGTCTGTCACCAAAGAGGTCCTAGGGTGAGAAATAATTTATCACCCACACGGCTGTGTAGACACATTTGGACTCTAAGCTTAGTCTGAAGCAAAAACGGTTTTCAAAAATAATACAAATACTGAAGTTAAAACATTAAATAAGACAGATGATTATTTTTTTTTTTTCCAGGTTTTATGCCGTTTTGTATTGGACACTCCATTTGTTAGTTTAAAAGAAGGTGTGCTTTATGTTCTTACTTCTTTGTCATCCTCCATTAGTATGTACCTATTACCAATTGCTTCTAAAGGTGAGTTCTGATCTTCTTTCACCCTTATAAATAACTTAACCATTATCATTCTGTTTGTGACTTTATTTACTGTACAAAAAGTTTATCCTGCCACTGAAGGTGAATCTTTTCCCTGAAGAATAATGTGTTTGAATTTCATGGTTGTGCTGTCATATCCTGCTATGGCAACAGAAAACAACTTTGAGTGAAATTAACAATAAGGATACTGCAATTGAGAGCCCTTGAAAAAAATTCAATGGAAAAGGAAGTAATATTAATAATGCAGAGTGCTAAAGGTTAATGAGACATTTATTTTTTTGCTTTAACTTACTAAGCAGGCATTGAACTTGAAACCTGAATAGCTTGATTCTCTGTTTCCTGTAATCTTACAATAATTTACCAATTTTTCTTTTTGTCTACCATAGAATGGATGTTAACATCTGTGGCTTCCAAATTATCTTTAGTTAATAATGAAACTCCAGAACCTGTGTGTGATTTTTTTTTTTTTTTTTTTAGTATATTAGTTTTTAAAATTCTAAGACAGTTTTATAATGTAAGCATAATAGTAATGGTGAAATTAGCCGTTTCCATACAAGGAAACATTCAGCATTCATTGACAGAACAGCTAGTTTTACTGTCAGTGGCATTATTTAAGTAGACTGGTTCGCTCGTAAAAAATCTAGTGTAGATAATTTCGGAATTAATTTTTGTAGATTAGCGTACTTTAGACATTCTTTAGGCTGTGACATTTGTCAAAATTGAAAAATATTCATTTTATTTTATTTTTATTTTTTTTTATTTTTATAAATTTAGAGGTGGGAAGCGGGGTATTGTTAATTAAAAATAAAGTATGTTGAGATAACTCTGTAAAAGTCAGTGATCGATTTTTACACTGTATCAATATAATGAACTAGAGCCCTCTTCTAAATTGATTAAAAAAAAAAAAAAAAAAAGTCAGTTTTTATAAAACAAAACTATTTTTTGATTCTGTTAAGTGTTACAGCCTCAGGTCTCAAAAATGCTGATCTGGAAAAATTCTCTCTCTCTCTCTCTTTTTTTCTCTCTCTCTCTCTCCACACACACACACCACCACCAAAATAAATTGTTATCTACCATATATACTTGAGTATAGTGTGCATTTTTATGAACATTTTTTTTTTTTTTTTTTTTTTTTTTTTTACACAAAAAATAGGAGGTTGCACTATACACAGGTAAATTTTTTTCTGGAGGGGTTAAAATTCATTCCCCAAAATTCAGAGGTCATACTATATTCATGAAGTTGGCTTATACATAAGTATATATGGTATTTCTTATAAGTGGACCAGTCTGTTTAAATAGTGCCTTGTCAGTTGAAATTTATAAAAATCTTTTTATTAAAACAGTTTTTCAGGAAATTAGATTTCTCAAGTTCACTCATTGTTATGGTTTTTCCTAATATTGATGGGAGTTTCCTTCCAAACCTTTTTTTTTTGGTAATGTGGAAAGTGAACAGCTTGATTATATAAATATTTTTCCTTTTAGTTATGTGCTACTCATTTTTGTTGTTACTCTAGTTGTAAATTTTCAAGTGTTTTTTGTTATTTGCTCTGCTGTAGAGGGGTAAGATCTTTTCTTTTTTTTCTTACAATAATGTCCAATCTGTACAACGCATAAGAGCCACTAATGGTAGAGGGTTACAGAGCAAGAGTTACAGTTTATGAAAATATGTAGAGAAGATACCAGTTAACCCTAGGTGGATGCTTGCAGACTCCTGCATGTGTCCAACCAATGTTTGCATATAAACCTGGGCACTGTTCCACACATGAACCCATGAACTGTGTTATGCAAAGGTTCTGGCACAAACCCAGGCACTGGTTTTCTCATAGACTTGCGCATGAACCCAAACGCTGTTTCATGCATTGATTTGGGCACAAACCTAAGCAATGTTTTACGCATGAACCCAGGCAGTGTTTTGTGCGTATGATTGTGCATAAATGTGGACACTGATTTGTTTATGTGTTCGTGCATGAACCCAGGCACTGTTTTGCACAGGAACCTGATCATTGTTACACAAATAGGCTTGGGCATGAACTATTTCACGTATATGCTCAGGATTAAACCTGGGCATTGTGCTTAAGATCAACCACAAAAAGCCACATTCTGGCTGGATGGATGCTTGCAAAATTATGCATGTGTCCAAACAGTGTTTGTGCAGAGGCTTGGGCATGAACCCAGGCATTATTTAATGAATCAGCTCAGGATTGAAACTGGGCAATGTTGGGGATTGAAACAAAAGGCCCAGGATTCAAACCGTAATATTAGTGTATAGGCCCAGGATTCAAACTGGGCAATGTTAGTATAGGCCCAGGATTGAAATCTGGGCAATGTTAGTATATAGGCCCAGGATTGAAACTGGGCAATGTTGGGTGCATAGGCCCAGGATTGAAACTGGGCAATGTTGGGTGCATAGGCCCAGGATTGAAACTGGGCAATGTTGGGTGCATAGGCCCAGGATTGAAACTGGGCAATGTTGGGTATAGGCCCAGGATTGAAACTGTGCACTGTTGGAGCACATAGGCCCAGGATTGAAACTGCACTGTTGAGCACATAGGCCCAGGATTGAAACCGGGCACTGTTGAGCACATAGGCCCAGGATTGAAACCGGGCACTGTTGGGTGCATAGGCCCAGGATTGAAACCGGGCACTGTTGGGTGCATAGGCCCAGGATTGAAACCGTGCAATGTTGGGTGCATAGGCCCAGGATTGAAACCGTGCACTGTTGAGCACATAGGCCCAGGATTGAAACCGTGCACTGTTGAGCACATAGGCCCAGGATTGAAACCGGGCACTGTTGAGCACATAGGCCCAGGATTGAAACCGGGCACTGTTGGGGCACATAGGCCCAGGATTGAAACCGGCACTGTTGAGCACATAGGCCCAGGATTGAAACCGGCACTGTTGAGCACATAGGCCCAGGATTGAAACCGGCACTGTTGAGCACATAGGGGCCCAGGATTGAAACCGGCACTGTTGAGCACATAGGCCCAGGATTGAAACCGGGCACTGTTGAGCACATAGGCCCAGGATTGAAACCGGGCACTGTTGAGCACATAGGCCCAGGATTGAAACCGGGCACTGTTGAGCACATAGGCCCAGGATTGAAACCGGGCACTGTTGAGCACATAGGCTAAGGCATCTCAAAGGGAAATGCTTAAATTAGTTTTGGGTGATGTGGTAATTTTTTTAAGTATAGCTTAGATGTGGCACAAGGCCAACAGTTTGGGGCTATGTGAGCAGGTAGTATTTCATTTCCTTCTTCTAAGAGCTAATTGTAAAGGATGCACTATAAGCAGATGTTTATTATTGTATCCAAATTTTTCTTTCCAGATTCACTGTTGGTCAAAGTGTGTAAGGAATATTGTTACCATGAAGACCTCTCCTTGGCCTCAAAGACTGTTGAACTGCTTACCCATTTGACCATCCATCCACTTCAAAGTAACTACTTATTTAATACATCTATTATTGATAGATTTTCTTATTAGTTTTGTGCACAAACCTGCTGTATTTTCTTGCTCAATCCACAATGACCTCCATGTTCCTGAAACTAAAAACAGGGAATAAATGACATCCTTGAGTATAATAAAATCCAAAGTACGTAAATCACTACGTAAATTTGTTTTTAAAGTTGTATCATTATTATCCATTAAAATCTCAGCGTCATACATTTATTTCACTATGATATTTAATTTTTCACAAAATAAAAAAATAGAAATGAACTGGATATTTAGCCATTGTGTGTTTTTTTTAATTTCTGTTTCAAGACTTGTAATATCTTGTAATAATTTACAATTTAAAATTACACATATCAGTGTACACTATTTATATAGCAATATAATTATGTCAGGGTTGTTTATGTATCTATTTTGTATTTTGTTTTTTCTTGAGTTGTTTGAAATTTACAAATTGGATACTTATGAAACTACAATCTCATGCTATGGGAACTATCATTGCACTGTTTTCCAAGCATAAAAATCTCCCCCCAAAAATACAATAGGCCTTTGTTGTAGCGTTTAATGTTATCAAAACATGATAGATCTTGTGCATTCTCTTTATCCATTGTTTTAATCAATATCAGTGAATTTCTTGTTTTTGAGACAAAAGATGGTCAATTACGCTGATTCCCAAAGAACAAATATTGCTTGTCATCTTTTGTAAAGAATTGTTTGCTGGGTTGTTTAATCGATATTAATACAGGGTTCATAAATTTTGTGTGCACTTTAAAAAATTTATAACTTTATTTGTATTTGTGATAGAAATAATCTGTAAAAAATACATTATTTACATTATTCGGACTTTTGTCCTCATTTTTGTCGCCATATTTATCTGATCATTCAGTATCTGTCTATATTTCTGAGATGAGGTATTATGTACACTATTTACATTATTTGGACTATTGTTCTCGTCTTTGTTGCCATATTTATCACAACGTTTCCTTAAGGACACATGGCACAAGGGATAAAGGCATTGGTTAGATCCAGTGACAGGACCCAAAGAGTGTGAGTTCAATACCCGGTTAAAACAGTGGAGAACTTTCAGAGGGAAATTAACAGGAGATAACTAATAACTGACATCCATTAAATATGGCACATGGAACTAGAACAGTGAGCGAAATAAGGGTTAAGTTCGACATTCCAATCACCTGAAGAAGGCCGGAGTGTACAACGGCCGAAACGTTGTAATAAATATGGCGACAAAGATGAAGACAATAGTCCAAATAATGTAAATAATGTACATAATACCTCATCTCAGAAATATAGACAGATTCTGTAAAAAATGTTATAAAGTTTAATGTACTTAGTTTTAAGTATAGCTAAAATAACTAATGTGATTTCAGGCATTACTGTAAATCAGTTGGCAAATGTTTTCCGTGAACTGCAAAATCGTATTACCCTTTGTATTGCTAATGATGGAGGACATGTGGAAACTGAAATAAAATTTCAATAAAACATTAAAAAATATAGATTTACTTCTTTCTAATCCTTTTTACAAATTATTTCTATTGCAAATACAAATAAAGTTATAAATTTTTTTAAAGTGTACACGAACTTTATGGACACCCTGTATATAAAAAAAAAAAAATATACAACTCCAGATTATATGAGCATATTTTGTTTTGTCTTTCAAATGGGGGGTCAATTTATAATGAATTTATATAGCAGGACACCCTATTAACTTATAAAATTTAATAAAAAAAGTTATGTTCATGATTGGATGTGCTTAATATTAATATGAAAAATAATTTTAAAAAAATATATTATTTCTGATTGCAGTGCTCATTATACAAGGTGCAACAGAAATACCTCCCACACAATGGTAGGACATTAGCTAGATGAAGACGCCATTGCCACTAATAACTTACCATTATGTGGGAGGTATTTATGTCACACCCTGTACAACACCATCAAATTTACAAATCTACTTTTCATGCATAATTAATCTTTTGTAATGTTAGAATGTTTTTAATATTGTTTTAGTGCAAAACATACAAAAAATTGTGATTATGCAAAATTGTAAATGCATAAGAGAACTTGAACCCCTACTGTTTTGCATAATTCCAAGTTATCCTGGGGTAGACACTAGCCTTTGTTTAGGATACCAAGCAGTTAAACCAAACATTTTGTATACTGAAACAAAAATCCTGATGTGTATTCAGAAAAAAAAAAATGAAAATTGAACAAGTGATAAAACTTTAGAATTTATTCAAAGATTTGTCTGAATTTTTTTTGTATTTCTTAGAAACATATTTTCATATAAAAAATGTATAATGATATATGAAACATATTTCTAAATCAAAAATATATCTTTATATATAAAACATTTCACACTTCATTTGAGTTGTTTGAACAGGAGTAGAGGGTTATCTCTTGTTCCCTGTTTAAGATTGGGTTTTTCAGTTCCTTCTAAAGTCTTTTCATTCTCTTTCACACCCAATAGTCCCTTGCATCTTAGTGGCATTATTGCCTTGCTTCGGGTGAACTGATTAAAAAAAATCCAAAATATATATTATATATAAAACATTTCTATATCAAGAATGTATATTCATGTATAGCCATTTGTATATCAAAAATGTAAATTTATGCATAAAACAAATTTGTGTATAAAAACATAGATTTCTATATTAACAATGTAAATTTGTATATAAAAACAAATTTATATATGAAAATCATGCGACATAAATCCAATAATAAGGAGTATCATTAACTTTTGTAATAAAAAAATTAAAAGAATGACCATTATACAAAAGACAGATAAAAACCTTGATCTTGTATATTTATTATTTTAAATCTTCCATTGCAAAAAAAAAAACTTTCATTGCATAAATAATAGAATTTCACTATTTAATTGAATTTGTAATATTTCAACAAATTAATGTAAAATTACAGACATTTTTTGCATTTTCAAACTTGTGATATTGCTCCTCATGCTTACACTGTTATAAATCTTGCTGGGAATACTGATATATATATATATATATATATATATATATATATTTGTGATGGATAAATTATGCTAAAATGAAAATGACACTGACATCTCATTTTGACAGATATATATTTAATAAAATTACACAAAAATATCTTGAAATACTAGAGAGTAAGTTTTTATTGAACAAAATCACCATTGGCTTCAACCACAGTCTCCAGATGATTTCGAAATCTCCTGAAACTCATCTGGACAGTCTCCATGTTTAAGTTGGTGAATACTGCCATAATCTTTGCCTTCAGTTCATATTTGGTATTACAAGAAGTTTTGTTGGTCTCTTGTTCAACTATGCCCCACACATAATAATGGTTGTAGTCTGGGGAATTAGGTGGTCAGATGTAAGGGGTGATATGGTTGCAGAAATTGTCTGACAGCCATGACTAGGTTCTCCTCCTTGTGTGGCATGATGTAGAGTCCTGTTGCTAGACATAGGGTTTTTCCCTCTTGACCCAAGGCAGAACTCTCTCCTCAAGGCACTTGATGTAGGCCTGCGTGTTGAGTCTGAGACCCTGTAGGAAGATAAATGGAGAAATAATGTCACCATAATTAGTGTTCACTACAAATATCATGATGTTGACTGGATATATCATCCAACTCTATGCAAATCCTCTGCACTGTCTTCAGATTGACACCTAAACACTCTGAAATGTTTGTATTCGAGCTTCCAGCATGAATGCCATGCAGTATAACATACCATTTCTAAATTTCTGGTTGAGTGAATTGCGTCATGGTGCTCTTTTTCTCACAGATGGTACCCAACTGACCCTACTGTAGTGTGCAGTCAACAAAATCAAAAACAAACAATACACATGCACAAAATTAAAAATATATAATGGCGACAATTTACCCATCGCACCCTGTATATATAAATTCAGATATAATTAAAAATATGCCTGTAAAAAGACAATATGATTAAAGAGAAAAGGAAAACTTTTCTTAGCTGACATGTTTTGTCTTCTGAGGGACTTTATCAAGGCAAATGTAAGGATTTTATTTTGCAACAAGTATTTATAAACAGAAGTAAAAAAAATTGTTAGTTTTTCAGAATTTTTATATTTAAGAAGGCTCCTAAATATACTCGTGGCTTACTGAAAGTTAAGGTAAATTATCGTAGATGCTAAGTGTTGGCTAAGATAAGTTTCCCTTTTGTCTTCATTCACTTTCATATGTGTATTTTGGCAGAAATCCCTCTTTTCTACAAGTTTCATTAAAGATGATTGACAAGGTACTGCGATTAAACTTTTTATTTAATTTTTCTTGTTTGTCCAAGTGTTTTCATTTCTGGACACAAAGTTTGTAAAAACTGTCCAAACGTTTTGCATATCTGAGTATTGTCTTTTCCTTTTTTATTATTAGTGTTTCCATTATTCTAAGTCTTTTTTTTTTTTACATGTGGATGAGGCAATTATACTTTTATTTTCTACAAGTATGTTGTGAATGGAGTTTGGTAGGCTTTTGTGGGTATCTAAATAAGTCTTAATTGAGCTATGATTGGGTAAGTTTAAAGTGAGTCATGTAGATAGGTATGTAGTAGTACAAACACAAGAAAAATAAAAAGCTTAATCACAGTACCTTTTCAATCCTATCTCTCTCTGTCTCTCTCTTTATATATATATATATATATATATATATATATATATATATATAAAAAAAAAAATAACATTTCAGCTGTTGTATGCTCCGGCCTTCTTCAGGTGGTTGGAATGTCGAACTGAACTCCTTATTTCGCTCACTGGGGTAGACTGTTCTAGTTCCACGTGCCATGTTTTAATGGATGTCAGTTATTAGTTATCTCCTGTTAATTTCCCTCTCTAAGTTCTCCACTGCCTTAACCAGGTACTGAACTCACACTCTTTGGGTCCTGTCACTGGATCTAACCAACACCTTTATCCATTGTGCCATGTGGATAAAGGCCAAAGAGTGTGAGTTCAATACCTGGTTAAGGCAGTGGAGAACTTTTGGAAAATAAAGCATAATATTTTTTTAAAAATACATATTACAACCAAAAACTTTTTTTTTCTCTTCTTTTTAATATATATATAAATGTGTGTGTATATGTTTTTTTCTTTAGAGGGTCAGAACAATGATGAACTTGTTAATGATACCAAAGGAGCCATACAGACTGTTATCTTGCTTTCGGTGATAGACAGTACCCCACGTGCTAAATCAGCACTTAAGGTAATACAGTCTATTTTTGCCATTTTGTCCATTAGAATCTAATCCCACCTAAATCCATCTCTCTCTCTCTCTCTGCTTTTAAGCTTTGCACACTTCAGAAAATTTAGAAACTTATTTGCTTAGAACTTATTTGCCTTAATAACCTTAGTTTTTGGGTAACTGTTGTGGTAAACCCTCCTACAGTAGAATGAACTCTTCCTCCTCTCATAAATACTAACTGCAATGAGTCAGATGAGGAGTGTAGACGCAGTGTTAACCTAGTGTTTGGATGGACACCTCTATCTGCTTATGACTAACATTATTGCTTTGTATATATCTGTTATTTCAATACACTTGTTCAATCTACCTTTGTCTTCCGTGTCTTTCTTTATGGCCCTTAAACAGGCCACAACACATGGTTAAGACCATTGGCAATGCATTTTCAAAGAGTTCATTTCGTGATTTGACAGCTCTACAGCTCTCAAGGTGTGCACACTTCAGAAAAGCAATTATTTGCTTTAATGATCTTAGTTTTTGGGTAACATAAAGAGGTGACCATTAACCTTAAAACTTCTCATCTTTATCTGGTTTTATTGTTTGTTTGTTTTTAGTTTTGTTATGGTTTCTGTCTCATATGCAGTTTTTTTTAAAAGCAATTAAAAAAAAATAGGTTTACTCATAACATATTCCATCAGTTTATAAGAAAGTCTATATTTTAGTACATGGCGCTTATAGATGTCAGTGTACCAGAACCCTTTTCATATCCAAATCTACTGATTATGTCAAGAATTAATCTAAATTTAAAAAAAGGTTAAGAAAAGGAAATGTTAAAAATCATTTCGCAATTTTGTTTGTTCCTTTGTTAGTAAGTTAGCAGTTGCATTACGTCCTGCCATTGTTTCAGACAATGGACCATTCAATTTTGATTGCAGGGAAAAATGGAAGAAAAAGATATATCAGAGATTGTATTTCATTTTATAAAAGAAGAAAGCGTATATAAGAAAGAAAGGGGATGTACAGTGTGTTCCCCAAAAATTTAAAATGTGAATATCTGAGTAACTACATGTCCCACGCAAACAAAATTAAATAAACTTCATGTTGAACAATAAAAGATTTATTTATCAAAATTCGAAAAAGATATTCAAAGGGATATAGATTTTATAACCAATTTCACAAAGCTTCACAAATGTTAAATATGTGCACCACCTGTGACATGACACACAAGTCAATAGTGCAGCTCCTGCCAAACATGCTGTAGCATGTCTTGCGTAACATTCTCCACCACTTGAATGGTTTTCCACTCAAGTTCCTCTAGGCTTGTAGGAAGAGGAGGGGAAATATAGACCTGTCCTTTCACATAGCAAAATAGAAAAAAATCGCAAGGTTGTCAAGTCAGGTGAACATGGTGGCCATTTCAATGGCACATTGTCATTATCACTGGCATGCTCGATCCATCTTTTTTGTTAAAATTTGAGATCATTTGAGCGAGAAATGGCTATGTTATTAGACTACAAAATAATGTCAATTGTTTTGGGGGACACCCTGTATAGTGGAGTTAACTCCCTTATGTGTTTAATGTCTCTTTCAGTGAAATGGAAAAACATGTCAATTTCAAATATTTTCATTTGTACCCTCTTACTTCTTTAAATAATGACCTGCATTCATACTTATGATTATTATTGTAATATTTTGTTAAAGTTGTTAAGCTCAAATATTTAACAATGCATTAGGGGAATTTCCATGAGTATTTAGAGTTCGTGGAACTCGCAAGGAGCTCAATTAGTCTTTAAATTAAGAATTATAATTCATCAAATCAAAAATTCAAACAGGAAAAACTTAAATTTTCAGGGATATTACTAGTGTATATGACTTTGCATTCACTTTTGCACTAATACCCTTGGGAAAGGCATGAATCAGTTAAGGGTTTAATAGCAGGATAGACTGGGCTTGTGGGGAAAATTAAATAAAACCAATAAATAAAATAATAATAAAGAATAAAAATAAATTCATTTTCCCATGATGCAACTTATAAAGAAACCAAAAAGGGTTTTTGGTCACATGTGCGATTTTTATTTGATTTACTGGGATTTATTTTATCTTTAGTAGGTCCGTTATGAGGTTTAACCTAATTGATACTTGTGCATGCGTTCCATTGCTCATATCAAATGTGATATCTTTATTTGACCGTATCAGAACTTTTCAGGGCCCTGTATAGGGCACTTCTAAAAGTTTTCTGACTCAATCAAATGAAAAGGGTTTCTGGTTACATGTGCCATTTTATGACCCCACTTCTAGAAAGGACAGAATCTTTCTCTTTCCAATGATATCATTAGGATGTGTTTTCAGCAGCCCTACTCATGAAGTAGAGGTTCTGTCTTCCCAACTCAACAAAAGTCTGACTTGAGCTTGACCATCTTTACCTGTTCTTATCCTTACTTCCCATGAATAATTTCTGAACCAAAAAGGAAAAACGGGACATACTGAAAAGACATTTAACTTTGTTTCAATACATAAAAGAAATAAACGTCCGTAGCAGAAACTTAAATTTTTTTGTATGCTTTTTCTATCTTCTTTGTTTCTATATTGAACATGCACCTTCATCTAAAAAATACACACAAAACCCAGACAAGTTTGTTAACATCTATATATATATTATAAATTAATTGATTTAAAATATGGTATTTTCCGCTACACAGTTCTAACCATGTTTCAAAAATAGAAGCTAAAAGCCCCAAATTTAATTTTGCAATTAAATTAAAAGCATTAGTTCCATTTCATCCTCAAGCGAATTTTGAAGTAACTTTTAAAAATTACTGGGTTTTAAAGACACAGCTAAAATCACGTTTCCAGGACTTTCAATCGAAGAGATATTGCATTGGTATACTAATGATTCAGTGCGACATTTATTTTGTAGTGGGCAATTTTGAGGGTTTCTACAGTTACATAGTTTTTGTTTATTTCCATCAGTTTTTATCTTAATTTTTCCATTGTCTAAACTTTTTAGGTTTTGGTATAAGTGTTTATTTCAGATATTAGCATTATGGTTCTTAATGATTTTTTCTAAGTTTTTTGTACAGCTGTAACTCAATTTTAGTGTGTTTTTATTGAAAATAGTACTTAGTTTACTTTCACTAGGAAAAAAAAAAATGTAACCTCATATACATATTTAAAACTTGATGTTAAAATAATCCTACATAATATAGGGGAGTCTAATACATTTAACTGCTCTTAAAAAGAATATAGTATAATAAAAATTAAAAATGAGAATATTTCAAATCGTAGTTAAATAAAAAGTATTATGATCTGAACACCCCTGAAAATCTTTAAATTTATAAATAGAAAAAAATGCCATTAGAATTTTTTACCGTTAACAATAATTTAAAAAAATCCAGACGATATGCATTGAACGGATGTCAGTTTTCATTGAAAAATACATCTCTACCCCTTACCAAATTGTAGCTAATAACTGATACAATGATACTGACATAAGGAATACCTAGACATCCCTTGTCCAATTCAAGTAAAATATTCTGTAACCATGGAAACATGATTTTAGCTGTGTCTTTAAAACCCAGTAATTTTTAAAAGTTACAGCCATGATACCTTAGCTCTGTTCAAAAAATGTGCTGTTAAGTGTAGGTCTTGTTTTTTTGTTTTTTTTTAGGACTGTTTCTAATATCTTCAATCATTTTCTTTTACAACTATATGTTCTTTTTGTCTGCAAAGGAGTAAATCCTTTGAAGTATATTTTGCAAAGTTGTTTTAATAAAAGTTTTGAACATTTTTACAGTTGAGCCTGATGTGTGCAGTGAAGATGTGTCAAAATTTCCCTGCTCTTAGTGTTGACTTTGTTGATACCATAGCGAGTCTGTTACAATCAAATTCAGGTAAGCCACTTGTTTCTGTTCTTGAGGCCCTAAATGATTGATCTTGTAATATTTTGAATTATTTTAAAATCAAGCATAAAATAGATTTACCAGTTTTCTCTTGCCATTAATATCTAAGTTTTTGATACTTCTATAAGTTCAATGTAATTCCATTTATCTTGGAGTTAAAATTAATCTTTAGCTGGAGAACTTTCCTGGTGGCCTAGAAAAGTGTTATTAAGCATATGTATCTGTCTTTGAGAAGTAGTTACATGATATACATAATTATAATTCCACTGCCTTTGTCGGATAAGGATATAGGAATGTTTTACTTGTTTGATATTTCTTTCCCCCTTCTGAAAAAGGTGTTGGAATTATAATTATGGATATATATGCATATGATACATATTTATCTCTCACTCTATCTATCTATCTATCTATCTATCTATATATATATATATATATATATATATATATATATATATATATATATATATATTCCAAAAAATTTTTGCTTCAAGATGAAACAGAGCTTGGTACTTTAATTCAATTTAATTCAAATAATTATATTTAAGTTTTCGGCTCTTGTTTTGAAACATGAGAACTCTTATGTAGTGATGGAATCATATTTTAAATAAATAATTATATTTAGGCTCTACTTTTGTATCGAAAGCACTGTTTTTTAAAATAATAACAAAAATACTAAAAAAGAACTTTGGATTATTTACCTAATGAGTTCTTTCCTATTTTCTATATATTTTACACAGACACACACATATCTCTCTCTCTCTCTCTCTCTCTCTATATATATATATATATATATATATATATATATATATATATATATATATATATATATATGTATATAGAGGGTGTCCCAAAATATGTACTCAATTTTGACTTTCTATAACACTTGAATGGGATTTATTTTGATTAAATCAAAAGATTTTCTGTTTTCTATGTATATCTAGTTATTATGCAACTGTGTACAGTTAATTATATGAAAAATATGTTTATTCATTAATTGGAAATACAATAAATTAAAAATATGTATGTGTATGAATATTTGTTTCCCCCCACTATCTATATATATATATATATATATATATATGACAATTGGAAAAAATCATACATTTTGCCGACGCGTTTCGCCTTCCGACTTTTTCATAAAGGTAATTTACATTAACCAGAAAAAAGGCTTAGACACAAGCGTCTATCTTTTTAATTTTGAATTTTAATGTAACTATAACAGCAAAAAAAACATTTTGATTTCATTTTTGCCTTGAAAAAGTCGGAAGACAAACGCATCGCAAAATGTATGATTTTTTTCCAATTGTCATTTGATACCAATCTGTCTTGTCCACAGAATTCATCTAATTTAATTTAATATATATATATATATATATATATATATATATATATATATATATATATATATATTGTACACACATACATTCAAGTTTTTTGAATAACATCCTCAAAATCTGTCCATTTAACTTTTTATATAGTCTTTCCAACTATTGACAGAGAGGTTTTACATTAGGATTAAAATTGTTAAGTTGCCCAAAGTTCATTTTTATACATTCAAGTACTTTCGACTATCACTACAGTTGTTATCAAGAATCATGAGTGATTAGCTAAGGCTTGAATCATGAGTGATTAGCTAAGGCTTGAATCATGAGTGATTAGTTAAGGCTGGAATCATGAGTGATTAGTTAAGGCTGGAATCATGAGTGATTAGTTAAGGCTGGAATTATGAGTGATTAGTTAGGCTGCAAGAGTCAGAAATACTAAAAGACGAAGTATGGGCAACAATGGAGAAGATAAACAGAAACAAAGCAGATGGGATCGTAAAACAGAAATGCACTCACCCTTAGAAAATTTTGGCATTAATGAGATTGGTCATAAATAAAATATACAAAAGTGGCAACATGCCAGAGGACCACATTAAATCTATTTTCATAACATTACCTGAGAGACCAAAGGCAAATGAATGCAAGCTCCATAGGACAATCACTTTAATGAGCCATATAACCAACCTAATGATGCGAATATTGATGAATAGAGCACAAAACATCATTAGACTGAAAATAGGATAGGAACAGTGCAGCTGTGTTAAGGACATTAGAACAAGAAAGGTGATATTCATGATCAGAATGATACCAGAGAGAGAACAATACAAATGCAGAAGGATGTGCACTTATGTTTATAGATTATGCAAAAGCATTTGACAAGATATAGCACAAGAATCTATTTGAACTGTTAGGAAAACTTGATCTATTTGGAAAAGATATTAAAATAATCTAGAGCTTATACTGGGAGCAAACCACTTGCAAATGAACAGAAAATAAATTAAGTAGCTATAAAAAAAAATTAGAAAGAGGCGTGAAACAATGATGTGTCTTCTTGCCAAATTTATACAACCTTTACAGCAATGCTATCCAAGGGAACTGGAGATCATACCAGGATTTATTATAAGTGGATGTATTCTTAACAATATAAGATACACAGATGACACTGTGCTGATGGCCAACTTGGAAAGAAAACTACAGGACCCTCCTAGACAGGGTGGCAAAAGAGAGCAATAAAAAGGATGAACCATCAACTTGCAAGAAGACAGAAAGTATGGTCATGAGAAAACAACCAAGAACCAAGATACAAATTGGAGATGTCAACATTAAACAAGTGTGGAAGTTTAAATATCTTGGAAATTTTTTAACACAGGAATGAATGTTTGGATGAATTTGTTTAATAAATCCTATCAGTGATAAGACAGCTTACATAAATGGCTAGTAAATAATTTGCAATGCATTCCTATAGTAAAATCATTTGCAATGAATATCTATGCTTTTAGTATTTGCTATGTCACTATATATGTAATCATTAGAGGGAATGAAAGTTTGGATGGATTTGTTTAAGAAATCCTATTCTTGATATAAAGGATTCTATAAAGAACTTGTTAATAATAAATAGTAGAAAAAGAGTTTTGTTGACACTGAATCTGCTTGGTCTATTTAATTTTATAATCTTTTATTTACAATTGATAAATAAGTTTTCTGTTTTTCCATTGCTCTCACTAACAAAATGAAATCAATTTTGAAGGCTTGTGTGAAATGACTTGATTTTCTTTCATTTTGTTTCAGGTATGCACCAGATGTTGATATGTGACAGCCTAACTGCAATTGGTGCAACTAATTGCACTGACTTGGAATCCATTCTGCCTCTCATACTGGACACTCTCAAAGGCAACACTGACCAAGATGATTCCATTGACAATGCAACACGGGTAATTCTTCTTTTGCTACTCAAATAGGAGTAGATAGATTCAGCTATTATCTGGTTCACACTCCTCCCCAGTTTTTTGAACAGGAGTAAAGGTTTATCCTTTGTTTCCTGTTCAGGGTCTGGTTTCCATTTCCTTCTAAAATCTACTTCAATTCTTTACCTCTAATATCTCCGCCTAAACTTTGAAATTTTATTTAATATTTATTTATTTTTTTAGTTGAATAGGAGTAGATAGGTTTGCCTATTTTCTGGTTCACACTCCTCCCCAGTTTTTTGAACAGGAGTAAATGTTTATCCCTTGTTTCCAGTTTAGGATTAGGTTTCCAGTTCCTTTTGAAGTTTTTTTCATTCTCTTGCGTCTTTGTAGCATTATCAACTTGCTTGAGTTGAATTGATTAAAATAGACAAACGATAAAAGGAAAAATGTTTGAAACTCCTGCTTAGGAGTGGGTTTCTAGTTCCTTCTGAAGTCTTTTCATTCTCTTTCACTGCCAATAGCCCCTTGTGTCTTCCTGGTATTGTCACCTTGCTTGGGGTGGATTGATTAAAGAAAAAATAATCATTTTCAACAAAAAAAAAAAAAATCAGTAATATGACTCATTGTCACTAGAAAATAGATCCTGGTATAAATGGTTGGCCCATTCTGTTGCCTGGAAAGTATCTGCGATATTCTGTCATACTTTCTTTTTAAAGGTGTCAGATTAGACCAAAATTGGAGTATCAGATCTGGAGCTGCTCAGCCCCAACTTTCCAGCCTTGACAGAGTTTAAAATAATTTATGCAGTCTTGTGGGAGAAGATGTATTGGGAATCCATCTCTTCTCCCTGCTGCTATGGGTTAATTAGTAGTATCAGTAAATCATTATTATCTCCCAAAAATTCTTACTGCAGCCTCTTTCCCACAATGGCTACGTTGCAAGCCTATTGCTACTCTATCGCTATTTGGATGTGCAGGTGGTGTAATGAATAACAGCTCAGAATTGGAAATCAGAGAACCCAGTTCCAATTCCACTCAGGTTCATTATATTCACTTATGCACAAATTGTCTAGGGAATAATGTTAGTCCAGTTCTCTTCTCTGCTATGTTAATAACTACCTTCATGGACCTACCTGTTAGGGAGGATTTTATGATCAAGAAGACCTTTCCAGTGATTCCATAACTGGGGAGCTTGTGTAGTAAGCCCTTGTGCCACATTTTGTTGAAGGCCTTGTCAAGATATCTAGTGCTATGTTCCTTGAGGTGTATTTGTTGTCTGGAGCCACAGTGATTCTGTGAGTGATAGTAGTTAGGGCATAGGCAATGGATCAGGCTGACCAAAACCCATACTGCTCCTCACTGAAGAAGTTGTTCTTTTCTAGACGACTCTCTTATTAATTATGGCCTCAAAGAGCTTACTAATCATACCAAGGTGACTGATGAATCTGTACTGGGAGAGGGAAGATTGCGTACTTGCATTCTTCAAAACCAGGCATGCGCTTGACACTTTCCACAGGCTTGGGAAGGATTTCTCCTTCAAGCAGCAGTTGAATAGCTTTGGGATTAATTCTGGATTGACGTTCTTAAGAACAACCACTGGAATTTTGTCTGGACCCATGTCCATGGACCTTAGGGTCAAGGTCTTTGATAAGTCTGGAGACTTCTCGTGCTGCGATGGTGATATTACTGAGATTGTACTCAGTGAGACATAGGAGGGGATGTCTTTTTCATCTAACATTAAGATGAAGGCAAAGAGGTTTGCCTTCTCTGTCAAGAAGAGTATGACCTTGAGGCCATATGTAATTGTGTGCACAACCACTTTACCTCTGTTCATGATTTGGTTGGTGATCTTCCAGAATTCACATCACGCCCATCATTCATCATAAATGTAATGTTACAATTATCTCCCTTGCTAGCTATATGCACAAGTACCCTTGGGAAAGGTACAAATCTATAAATCTCTACCCCCTCCCAGCTATGTGGTGGGGGTGTTGGATAGCAGCTCAGAATGAGAAATTAAAGAGTCAAGTTTGAATTCCAGTCATTTTTGTTACATTCACTTATGTGCAAATATACTTGGGAATGATATGAATCCATTTCCTCCCCCTAGGTATGGGTTAAATAGTAAGATTTATATCTGGAAAAATTATTGTTATTCTCAAGAAAATTATTAATGCAATATTCACCTACAAAAAAGAAATATTCTGACAGTCCAAAATATGTTTTGGCTTTAAGTAACCTTCAAAGGGTTGATAAGCCGAATAGACAAATCAATCAATTAATCATCTCTTGCTAGATAACACTATAAAAAGAGGTAACAACAGAGGTAAAATGTGAGGTACCATTACCTCACTACTACTTCTGAAGATGCTAAAATGGCAGCTTGATAAAATAAAGACTTCCAGCATAATAATAACCATTTTAACAGTAACTCTCTACCTTGAGCGCCATTCGAGCTTAGTATTGGTTGAACTTCAGTATTAAAAATAAAAGACCTTGTTCATTCTCTTTCTCCTCCATCCCTTATTAATTTTTTTTATGTCTCTTTTGACATCTTTGTTTCCTCGCCAAATATTTGTTCGTTAATATTCAGCTCTGTTTTTCATTTACTGTATATACTCATGTATCATGTGACTTTTGAAGACCAAATTTTGAAGCTAATTTTAAGAGGAGGTCACATCATACATGTGATATAAGATTAGTGTATGTACTCCTGGCCTTGGCTACACTGTTGATCAAACTATATATACCATTTACTGTAGTCAAAAAGTATTGCTGTATTTAAAATAAACATTGCACGTTACACAAGTATATACAGTAATTTGAAGCTGGGACCACAAGTTCTGGCTGATAGATTTTCTGAGTTTAGTACTCGCCTTTCTGCTTTTCAGGCTCGTATCTGCACTCTTGTTTTCCAAATGGCCTGTGGTAAAATCCTTCCGACTTCCATCCAGGAAACAGTTATTACTGCTGCAAAACAAGCTGGGGCTTGGGAAGCCTATCGAGTGGTTAGGCAAGCCATGAGATACCGTCAGTACCATGTAGCAGTTACCATACTTGCTTCGATTATGAATAAGGTGAGTCAAAGAAACGTGTGTCATTATTACTGTATTTTCTGACTTACAAGACGCTGCAGCTTGGAAGACGCACCCTAATATTGGAAAGAAATTTCTAAGGAAAAAAAAAGTAATTCTCATACATTAATCACTTGTCCGATTTTGTTTGTATTGCAATGACATACTAGTCAAAAGTAGAAAGGCTCCCACTGCTGCTAGTAAACAGAGCATGTTTAAGCTTGTGGCTCAGCTCCAGGAAGGTTTATAGTCTTGGAAATACTTGTAACAGCTAAATACTGTGGTTATATCATATATATTTTGTGATGTCAACCAACACTCGTTTGACACTTTCGCAGTGGAGACTTTGTAATCACAGATACAACTATAATACACCATTGAACAATGCTGGTGTCAGACGCCTTTGAATAACACTCGCACTAATAGTACTTGCTTGATAATACTTACTCGACAAGTAACCTGTATAGTGAATAGAGTAGAGAATAGTGATCCATATAGTAATAGAGGATAGAGTAGAATACCAATCCGAATAGAAGTAACAATTAATTAGACTACCTTCCTTATATGTGTCTCCTCTATGGTCACAAGGTCTACTTAATTCAATAATGGGATCACCTGTGTTTGCTTACTGGCGATCTATGTTCAAACTCAAGTGTTGGCAGCGACACAATTATTACTATATAGCAATATAAAAGGCTGAATTAGATAGCTAACATTATAGGGTAATGACTCGATGTAAAAACCTACATCCCTATCAGTCAAACCAATTAGGTGATTGTCCAAGCTTACTTGAGCCTGGGCATTGCCTTACATTGTCTTGGAAGGCGCACACATATTTTCAGGGTATTTTTTAGGAAAAAAAAAGTGCATCTTGTAAGCTGGAAAATATGGTAGGTTGCGAAAATAATTAAAACAATTTCTGGGATGAGGAGTTATTATTATTTATTTTACTTATATTCAAACCATTCTTCTCTTTGTTGTTGCTATCACAATATTCCAGCCGTTTTGCATTTGGCCTTCATCAGGTGTATATTAATCCAGTGCTTAAAAAATAATAAACATTTTTTGATGTCTAAATTTCTCCGATAAGGAGTTATCATTATTTACTTTATTTACATTATTGTCCTCATCTTTGTTGTCACTATCACGTTTTGGTTGTTGAGCCCTCTGATCTTCATCAAGTGTTTGTCAATCCGGGTAAACTCCAGGGAATTTCACATTGAATCCTTTATTTAATCTATTGGGATAGATTGCTCTTTTTCCACTAACCATATCTAGAGACATCTTGCCTAGTTCTTATTTTAGTACTGCTCAGTTATTGCTCATTCACTTTCTACAGAATCCAACTATGCACTGCCTAACCCAGGGATTGAACTCACAATTACTATGTCACCAAATTCACAAACCAAAGCTTTAATCCACTAGGCTATTGTGAATTTGGTAACATAGTAATTGTGAGTTCAATCCCTGGACCGGGCAGCATGTACTTGGACTCTGTGGAAATGGGGCAAGCAATAACTGAGCAGTACTAAAAATAAGACCTAGATATCCCTAGATGTGGGTAGTGGAATGAGAACAGTCTACCTCCATAAATTAAATAAAATGTTCAGTTCAAAATTCCCTGTAGGTTACACAGATTAGCAAGCACTTGATGTAAGCCGGCGGTCTCAATGACCAAAAACATGATAACAACAGCAGAGATGCAGACAATAGTCTGTGTGTAAATAAAACAGTTTCGGTACCTAAGATATTTATATTTATTTTACAATGTACTATTTTTCTGACTTTGTCTTTTAACCTTTTAGATTTAAGTTTTTTTGTCTATCTTAAAATATTTTGTGAACTTCAGTTAGTGACATGGTTTTCATCCTGATATTAATATTCCATTTATTGTGCACTATCTACTTGATTTGTTTCTATAATGTCTTTAGCCTGATCTGAAATAAAGCAATAGTTGACTGTCCTGGGTATAACGATAAACTACATCTGCATCCTGGGTAAGATGATAAACTACATCCAACAGCAAGGCCTCTGATCAGGAGGTTTTGTGGAGTGGGGAACCACCTCTTAATTGCTGGTGTTCCCAGGTCCACTCTGACTCAGGGTGGTAGCATCAGTTAGGGGCCCAGCTATGGGCAAATAGTTAACCCCCTAAACTGGGGACAAAACACTATGAAAGTGAAAAAATAGGTTTTAATACCAGAAATACTATTTTGTAAAAAATTATTATCAGCAATACATTTTTGAAAAAAGAAATTATTACCAGCTATACATTTTTTGAAAAAATATTACCAGCATTAGATTTTTGAAGAAAAATAATTATTACCAGCAATACATTTTTGGGAAAAAAAATATTACCAGCAATAAAAAATTTGTCAGCCATTGAGGTTGATATGCCGTAAAACAAACCAAACCAAGCAACAGTTGATAAAATTTGTATTTATTTTGCTGGAAGATGTGCTCAGACTAATGGTTAACAACATCGAAATTAGTATTGGCAAATTCCAGTAAGAGTAGTTTGTATTCTTTTTGCCTCAATGCTCTTGAACTCTCCCTAGCAAATTAAATAGCAAAGTAAGCAAATTGGCATGAGGTAATGATTAACAAGATTAATCTGGTTGACTGTTACTACTGAGTAATCAGTTCAATCCTTACTGTGTGCCCTGTACAAAATTTTGCATTTAGTATCCCAGAAAGGGTGGATATGTAATAAAATTAATCAACTTTAGTCTTGGTTGGTAACCAATCTACGAGAAAGACAATTCTGAATTCAGAATCAGAGATGGCAATAAGAAAGAAACCACTCTATTAATATTTCAAAAAATACTCAAGGTAATGCATGGTTTACATATATTAAATAAAAAGCAAGCTGTGGAGAGCTAATGTTTTGACTTCAAAGTTTGGAAGAAAAGAGAGTTTAACTTTTTGCACCATTTGAATTCAAAGAATGCTCATGGTAATGCATAATTTACAGGTATTACAAAGGAAGTTGTGGAGAGCCAAGATTGTCCTAAAAATATTATTTTACTAAGAATAAATGGAAAATATATTTGTTTTTCTCTGTTTGTTTCTTGTGTGCAGTGATTATATGACACAATAGGTCCTCTCCAAATGACCAGCTGAAACACATGCACTGTCAAGTGGGCCCTAAATGATATTATTGGAGTCTGAAGTATGTTTTTTTCATTTTTTTTAATGGCCGGAAGTCTTTAAAAGTATGTGGTTCAAAGCAACATTGCACTTGACTGAAGAGAAAGAAAAGAATAAGTAAATGAAAACTTGTAAGGTCAAGTGACACTTGGTCGGAAGATAGAGGCTTTCACCTGCAGCCTTATATAAGTAGAGTCCTGGTTAGGGTAAGATGGAGAAAAAACTGTCTCTCCAACCAGTCTCGTCGGTAGCAGTAAGAAAAAGAGATGAAGAGACTTATGTGCTATGTATCTACTATTAAAGAGAATGAACTTGGAACCTCAGTAAAATAAACACTAAAATATTGAAAACTGGATTTGTTTTGTATCTGTCTATATTTCTGAGATGAGGTATTATGTACACTATTTACATTATTCAGACTATTGTTCTCATCTTTGTTGACATATTTATCACAACGTTTGCTTAAGGACACATGGCACAATGGATAAAGGCGTTGGTTAGATTCAGTGACAGGACCCAAAGAGTTGTGAGTTCAATACCCGGTTAAGGCAGTGGAGAACTTGGAAAGGGGAATTAACAGAAGATAACTGAAATCTGACATCCATTAGACATGGCACATGGAACTAGAACACTCTACTCAGCGAGCGAAATAAAGGGTTCAGTTCAACATTCCAACCACCTGAAGTTGGCCGGAACATACAACGGACAAAATTTTGTGATAAATATGGCAACAAAGTTGAGGACAATAGTCCGAATAATGTAAATAGTGGATTTGTTTTATCATTGGTGTTGATTTCGCCTTCCGTCCCTTATAAATATGCAGCAAATCTTCCCCAGTCTTTGTGAACACTTACGTGAATGAGAAATGAAACACATGGGGATTTTTTTTATTTTATTTTTTTTACTGTTCAGGTCAGTTAATGACTTAGAGAGCTCCAACAACTTGTCACCCACCCCTCGTCACGTATATTCACAATTACAACATTGTTACTTTTGTTTTGATTTTTTTATGTATGGCTGCATCACATTGAAACACCAGTTCCCACACAATCGCCAAAATTAAGCAATGTTGAGTCTGGTCAATACCTAAATGGGTGACCGCTTAGAAATGCCAGGTTCTGTAAGTTTGGATGTGCAGGTGGTGTAATGGATAATAGCTCAGAATTGTTAATCAGAGAGCTGAGTTCCAATCCCAATTAGTTCGTTATATTCTCTTATGTGCAAATAACCTGTGGAAAGGTATGAACACCTCCTCTCCCTCCCCCCACCTCTGGATTAATTAGTAAGACTTGTAACACTAAACTATTATCTCAAAAAACAAAAAAAAAGTTTTACAATCTAAAAATATTTCCTGGTTTTAAATAACCTGCTAATGTTTGATAAGACGTAGAAAATGAATAATCCTTTCTCACGGAGTTTCTTGACTTTTTTCTTTTTAGGTTGCTTCTGAACATTTCCATTTTTGGTTGTCTGGTTTGTATGATTTATGCGTAGGTGAGAGTCAGCTGTTGGGTGACCAGGACGTTTCTCCTCAAACAAGTACTACAGAAAATGTTGGTGAAGCTCTCACACACTATCAACGAGGAATTTCTCAACTCAAAGTTAGTAATATGCTGTTAGTTTTTTTTTATTTTTATTTTTTTAATCTGAAATAGCTAAATAATTTTTTGATCTGAAATAGCTATCAAAAGATTTTTTTTATTTTGCTTATTCAAAAATGTGAAGCAGTATTCTGCTTGAATTTTTTTATTGTTAGTTTTCCCAATAGAATACCCAAGGACCACTCAAGGCAGAGGGTTACTGAGTTAGTTTGTTGTAAAGAAGGAGGAAAGAGGAAGTAAGAAATGCATATTATGAGGACATGTTGGATTCATATTGGTTGATCCTGGACCTGAAGAGACCAAGATTGTAGTTGCTGGGGAAGCATCCTCTCGAGACTTTATTCCACAAAGTTCTGGAGAAGAAGCTCTTTGAGTGAAACCTGCTCCTTATCAAAAGAAAACAAAGGGAATTGGAATGATTTGCCACCATAGACATTGCATGCACACACACATTATATATATAAAGTCTGATGATCTGCAGTCCTTTTAAAAGGGCTGTGGTGAAATAATTTATTACATGGAACCTTAAAGTGGTCTGTTTTTATTTAAATTATTTGCTCTGAATTTACATTGAGCTCTCTGGATTTTATCCTCCTTAGGTTTACACATACGGATTACCTAGTTTTTCATAAACTAACTAACTATATATATATATATATATATATAGGTCAGTTTCATGCTGATGCAATCTTTAGGTGCATATTATTTTGGGTTGACACCAGTTTTTAATATTTCTGATTATCGTGAGATATTTCTGGTTATCATGAGATATTTTATTGTTATTGTTGTTTTAATTTTATTTTATCACTGAACAGTTTATTAATATTAATAATATTATTAACTTTATTGATTTTCATGGAAAAAATAGTTATCTCCCCTAGATTTCCAAACGTTTCGGCCTTTTGATAGTTTCAGTTTTTAAATTTCAATTTAGAATTCTTATTTCCAACCTTATTTTTAATCTTAAATGTTAATCTGGGCCTAAATTCAAATCCAAAAATTAAACTACAATCCATTTAAATAATTAACAATAATAATAATCCCTCCTGACAATAAAATATCTCATAATAAACAGAAATATTAAAAAGCCGGTGTTAACCCCAAATAATAATAAGATTGCATCTGAGTTGTGCAGCCAATGTAAGATATTATGTATATTTTTTTAATATATATATATATATATATATATATATATATATATATATATATATATATATATATATATATAATGGACTCTCCCATCGGTTTTGACATATGAGGATCTGACAACTTTATAAATTTTGTGCGATAATCTCAAGTAACACTTAAGTCTCCGTAAGGATTTGCAAAGGACGCCACATATGGAGCAAGAATGAGGATTGTGGGATGAGGTCACTGTTAGACTGGCTGACCTTTTAGATCTTGCTCTTGCTTCTTGAAGACCTTTCAAACTAGCAGATTGAAAACTGCTGAGTCCACTAAAACACATTGATCTCCACACTACCCGCTTCAAGGCTAAGTGATCAAGTGTGTCATAAGGTATATTGATAGCGGACAAGTTGATCAGTTCAGCTTGTCTTTGTATCTAAGCCATGGACATCCTACATTCTTGTAGCCCTGATCTAACTGGCTGTACATTAGGATCTTGGAGATATATATATATATACATACATATCTTAAATGTCTATAATTTATAATTGGTAACAGAAGCCATTGGTTTATACCAACGGCTTTCCTTATTTCATTCTACACCACTCTCGTGTAGTCATGTGACGTCATGAGATGCGGTCACGATTTTCGCTTCTAGCGCCTTTATATGCACGGTTCATCGTTGTTTAGTGATCCACTATGTAAACAAAACAATGACAGCCTATCATCACTGTCGTGTCCGTATATTGTTTGATATGTTTGTAATTACATCTTTGATAATGGCTTGAGTAAGCCGAAAGCTTAGATTTTATTAAAAATAATGGATAAATATTGTGAATTTCTTTTTTTCGTTAATGATAATGTTACCAAACTTATCAGAAGATACGAAAAATTTTACATAAAATAATTTAGACAACACTTGTCTATATTATTTAATGAAACGTATATATATATATATATATATATATATATATATATATATATATATATATATTGCAACAAACAGTATTTAGAAAAATAGTAAGACAAATTGGAAAAATCTGTTAGGATTTCATTGAATTGGACTTTGTTGATGTTGCCACATCTACAAATTAGCATGAAACAAGAGATGCTGGTAGTTTCAAAATTTTTTTATATTTTTTTTTTTTTTTAAATATTATTTTTTCAGTCTAACCAAATTCAACTGTATTCTTTGTCCCTGACTATCCTACATTGTGACAATTGAAAATCTACCAAAAATGATGATATAAGAGACTAGACGCATATTTACCAATAGATTTGTATATTTATTAATATATACTTAATAGCTCTGTTATTTTGCATTGAGCACTGTTTTACTTACACCTAAGGATTATATACATAATGAAATGGACTATGTCCTACAATTTTTTTAATATGTTTTTTTGTTTATACATTATTTTTGTAGATACAAATATTTAAGTAAATGCTCTGTTTATAAGTAACAGTATTAAAAACATTTACCAGCTTGATTGTCCAGGAAATCTCAAAGAATATCTGTGTCCTCTGACAGGAATTGAACCTGTATCCTACATGGAACTGCCATATAGCCTGACATGCTATACCAATTAGCTGCAGAGGAAGTGTCTGGTTAGCTACAGCTAAATGGTATAGCATGTCAGGCTATATGGCAGTCCCATGCAGGATACAGGTTGGATTCCTGTCGGAGGACACATATATTCTTTTGAGATTTCCTGGAAAATCAGGCTGGTAAATGTTTTAATACTGTTACAGAGCATTTACTTAAATATTTGTATCTATAAAAATAACATATAAATAAACATATATATATATATATATATATATATATATATATATATATATATATATATATATATATATATATATATATATAATTATTATTTATATATTATATGCACGGTACTTATTAGAAAGCACTCAATATCAGAGATAGAGCTAACATATTTGGTTGGACTGATGTGAGTTTGTGACCCTGGGTTTCACGCTTTTGCGATCATCAAACATATATATATATATATGAACACTTGCATGTACATTTATTTATTTAATTATGGTAGAGGCATATTTACTCATGAATAATTGGGTTTTGCAATTTCCGTAGAAATTAGATGCAGTAAATATCCCTATTATATTTGGCCAACCAGGTCTGGGTGGTCCGTCCAGCAAAGCTTATAGCTCAATATTTGTTAACTGATGATAAAACAAATTTTAACCCATTTCTGAAGAAAAAAAAATGTATCAACTTTTTAAAATGTTCCCATTATGTCTGCATATTTAATTTCTTAGAATTTTCTGGCATTGAGTCAGGCTGAAAGTCATATTTTTGTTTCGGTAAGTTGACCAGTACACTGTCTTCTTTCTTTAGGCAGCTACCACGCCGAGCTTTCGGTTACATTTTCAGAACGAATACAGCAGTTTGCGTTGTCAACTCATGCAACAACACCGTCAGCTATGTCAAACTTGTGGCACATTTCAGACATGTCCACCCCCAGCAATTGCATCAGCTCTGGCCATGAACAATTCCAGTGACATCAGCAGATGTGGTCCGGTCATTTCTCAGGTAATTTCATATTTTCTTTTTTAGGGAAAGAAAATCTTTGAAAGTTTAGGAATGATTTCTTGTGTCCTTTATTCTTTTGCTTTATTAATCAATTCTTTTTAGATCAGTTGGATTTCAATATGCAATCATTGCAGGACTTTTGTTTGTTTTTGTTTTTTTTTTGTTATTTTAATTAATATAAACAAAGTGTTTTATTATTTTGTTTTACATCTTGTTCATTTTTAATATCACAAATACCAATAAATGAACTGAGGAATTCATTTAGGAATATTACTCATAAGATCTTTTTTTTATATATTTAAATACAATAACAAAAAAAATAGTTTCAAGTAAATCTAGATCTGGAGCTTTGATTATATTGCTGCAGGTTTCCCAGTGACTGGGGTAGGCAGCAGTTGGCTAGCTGTTTCCAGTCATCCCTGTCAAGCAGGCTAATGTAGGCAAGGCTTCACTCTCTCATGTCCTTCCCAATGCAGTCTTTCCGCATCTCCCTAGGTCTACCTCAACCTCTGTGACTAGGAACCCTGATCTCCAAGACGGTCCTAATGCATGACAGGGCTCGTTGGACGTGACCAAATCATCCAAGATTATGGGTGTGCAGCACTGATGTGATGTTCTCAATACTGAACCTTGTTAACAATTCAGATGAGGTGGAGTTTCATACTGAGGCTTGGTGCCACAGATCCAGCAAATCATCAAATGATTGTTGCAGCAGAGTTGCTGCAAGACTGATACACTTGGTGCTCAAGTCTCACTGCTGCGGAGCAATGCAGATTGTAAAAATGTGTACGAGCTTTTTGAATTTTCACCAAGCCACAGACTACCTGGTTATAATGGGGAGCTCAAAACCTACACCTGTGCAGAGCATACCCCCCAAGATAACAGAAACAGGGCCATATATCCATTTTTGAACCAGCCAAAGTGACTTGTGTAGTGGGCCTGCCATTAATAGGCCGTGCTTTGTCACTGCAATCTAGTAGTTCTGTTAGCCTACCGGTGATGCCACTACGTTTCTTGTGCACCTTGGTGTTGCATTTGGAGCACAAGATTGCAAGATTCATACCCACTCAACTTCAGCAGACTGCACAGGGAAACACATTCATCCAGAGTGTCAGTGATTAACGCAAGGTTGTCAGCATATAGAAGCTCCCATGGTACACCAGTGTAGAACTCCTGAGAGAGTGCTTTCAACATGAGACTGAAGAGCAGTAGACTAAAGACTGTGTCTTGATGAACACTAACACTGAACTCCTTTCTATATTGGCCATTGAAACATGTCAGACTCCTACAACTTGTCCAGGTCAACACCAGAAATCATAAACTTGGTCTTTTTCATGTTGACATGAAACCCCTTGCTGGCCTTGCCCATCTTCCAGGTTTTCAGCTTGGCAACACATTCATCCAGAGTGTCGACAATTAACACAAGGTTGTCATCATGTAGAGGTTCTCATGGTATACCAGTACAGAGCTCCCGAGAGAGTGCCTCCAAAATGAGAATGAAGAGCAGTGAATTCAAGACTGAGCCTTAATGAGCACCAAGTCCAACACCAAACTTGACTTTAACTTGACTCTGAGCATTGCAGTACATGTTCTTAACCACACAAATAGCCCAATCCTCAACTCCAGGGATTCTCATGGGCCACAATATCACCATTCTTGGAACACAATCAAATGCCTTTTCCAGATCCACAAAGGCAAAGAAGAAAGGTTTCATAGCAACAATGAATTTCTCCTGCAGCTGATGCACAATGAAAATTGTGTCAGTGGTGCCTCTCCTTGGCATGAAACCATACTGCATTTTATTGATGTTGACTATTCTTCTGATGTATGAGTCAAGCACACATTCCAGCAGTTTCATTACTTGATCAGTAAGCTTGAGGCCTCTGTAGTTGCCTCTGTCCAAGGCATCATCCTTGCCCTTGTAGAGGCTGAGAATAAAGCTCTCCTCCCACTCACTTGGGATCACACCACTACTGAAAACGGATTTCTAAGTAACCTAAGTATTTCAATGCTTTTATCACCAGATGCTTTCAGCATTTCGGCAACGATACCAGATGGGTCAGCTGCCTTTCCACACTTCATCTTCTTGACTAGTTACTAGACATAGGGTCTTCCAACAGTGACTCTCTTGACCAGTGCATTACTATCTACTCAAGGCATTTGATGTAAGTATATGTATTGATTCTGAAGCCCTCACCAACAAAAAGCTGAGCATATGTCTACAGCAGCAAAAGTGTTAACACTTCTGCTGCTGTAGATATACTTATATGCCCTTACAAAACTTACATTATCTTCATTTGATGTATAGATGCATTTTTAACACACCATGAAATCTTGACCCTTCACATTTGTTTTTTAAATTAACTAGTGCTTAGTGTTATTTACAAACCAGCATATAGTAGTATTAGTATAGGGTGTGTATTTGCCACAGAGTTTACTGACTATTCTATGTTAGGTAGAATAACGCGTTCTAGCCTTCAGTAGCACACCGATACTAATATTAGCATTAGCGTAGCCATTGATACACTAACACTGAATGCGAATATGAAAAGACGAAATACGCGAGCGTAACCAATGAAACATTTAATGTGGCGAGCAGCCTTCGTAAATATATACACAAGATATATACATGTCCCAAAACAAATAATTGTCCATATTGTCCCAAAGGGACGAGGAGGTTAAACAGAATTAGTACAAAGAAATCACCTACCAATTTCATGGCCTTTGGTCGTCCCAGATGAGTGAATGAATTTGTTTTAGTTAGGGTCGTACACATGTTGACCAGTTTCCACGTGTGTGGACGCTCTGGTGGTCAGGAAGGAAAAGAGGTCGTTCCTCCCAGAACGGAAGTGAAGACAAAAAAGGGCAGAAGAGTTCTACTCACTAAAAGAGGCCACAACTCTCATGGGCTAATGCAAAGGGAAAACAATTGTGGTCTCCCTACAGTAGCATTTTCATTTCTAGTAACATGCAGTTTCTTTCTCAAAACTGGTCAGTACAGCCAGGCAACAATGCTAAAGCAAAAATCCTTTCACGGTACCAGTATACACTTACACTTTTCTGTTTTAACGCTTTCGCTGCTGAAGACAGATATCTTTACAAAACTGAGTAGCAAGTTCGATCCTCACTGGGTGCCTCATACTTTCAGCCTTGTGCCGTATATAAACTATACTTAAAAAATCACCATAGTTAGACATATTAATTTTTTATACTTTTAATATTTTTTTTTAATATCCCATTATTTATTTTTTTTAACCAAATTTTAGTACTATTTCCTTTTTTTTTCCAAAATTGAAATAAAACGAAACTACATACTAGGACATTATTTTTTTTTCATTACTACTAATTTCATGGGACATGTCTCTTTAGGACGTGGATGATCCTGGCTCACCATAAATTCCTGTCTCTCGTTGCTCTAAGCAGCATTTACTATTTACCATTCCGCTTTTGCCCCTGCTCTGCTATCCATTCACCCTCATTAGGTAGGTTACCCTCTATCCGTACTTTCTTCAATATGCCCTCTAAGTGTTTTTCAAGTCCTTTTTTTCCTCATGAAGTATTCCCAAAAATTCAACTGTCTGATTTTAAGTACAATTCTCCTTCTGACTGCACCCCCCCCATTATTTCTCTGCCTTCCTCTGTAGAATCTCATCCCTGTTGGTTCAGGTTTCACCTTTATCTGAATGTTATCAAACATTCACTGATATATAGGAGGGCAAACATAATATAGCAGTTCAGTACTCAGTTTCTATCTCAATTTTCTTGTTTCTTAATACTTTGCTGAGTTTCTTGAAAGCATCTTTCTCTATTCTAATGTAAAAGAAATTAGATACTATGCAGCAGTTCAGTACTCTTTTCTTTATTTCTAATGAAATTTTCCTGTTTCTTAATACTTTCCTTAGTTTCTGGAAGTTCTGTTTTACTATTCCCTCTAGTGTACCCATTCCATCAAAAATGACAATTGTTAGAAAACTTTAATAGTGAGATGCAATGAAACAAGTTTTGAAACAATGTTTTGAGATTAAATAAAATGGAGATAAAGAATTCACAACTAAAATCAAAGCCAGTGAACTATTTGATTAATCCGTTCCCTTTATATACTTTTTTAGATGTTCAATCGTATTTCTGATTCATTGATTACTCCTGGAATTATATAAATCGCTTTTGCTCAATATCTTTTTGTGTTAAAAATTTTGTCTTTAATATAACAGTGAAATTGAAATATCTCTTGGAAGAAAAACATTACTAACAGAACAACAAAGACAGCAATAACAAAACCAATTTAATTTAAGTTGAAGCAAGATGATTACTTAATAGACAAAGTATCTGAGTGCCTCACATGAAAGGCTTGAATAAATAAGACTGCAATCTATGAAATGTAGAAGCAAAGGAATTGATTAATTAAATGATTCATTTTACTTGGGAACTAACATTGTCTAAATGCAGATAAGTATTTTATTTGTATAGATTATTAAAATGACCAAAAAAAAAAATTACTACATTATGTTGATTTATCTCCCTTCTCACTACTACAGATGGGACAGGAAATATATAAATGAATACACATTGATAATTATATAGTTTGATGAGGATGTACTTTCAGATATTTTGTCATACTTTCCATCATTTTGGTGGGTTTTTTTATGATTTTTTTTATAGATTTTAGCACTGTTTTTTACAACATTAAAAAGAAAATCAAATCTTCCCTTTAAGTCCTTATTTTCTTTATTACTAATGTTTTTTTTTTGTTTTTTTTCAGTTAACAAAATGCCAATCTGCTTATACCAATTTGAGTCAGAAATTAATGGATCTCTACCAATCATCGTTTGATGCTGATCCAGCTTCTCTATCCAACATACAACTGTATCCTTTCATTTAATTTTTGTCTTGCATATGGAAACAAATATCCAAACAGGTGCCTTAGGATGGGGTAATGGTCAGTGATTCTAGTTTGGTTAGCAATAACTAATGAGTTCAATCTTCACTGGGTGCCCCATATAAAATTTGACATTATAATTTGATATTTGTTAGCTTGGACAAAATAGTATTAATATATGCGACTAAAGGATATGAATTGGGAATCAGTTTTCTATTAAGTAACAAACTCATCCCTCAATTCCTACATATAATTTGAAAAAATATATTTAAAGGCTCTCATTTGATTTTTGATGGTTAAGCTAGTAGTGATATAGACTTTTAGTGGACAAAAAATTGGGGATCCAAAGAGTGCAAGTTCAATACCCGGTTAAGGCAGTGGAGAACTTGGAGAGGGAAATTAACAGGAGATAACTGATAACTGACATCCATCAAACATGGCACGTGGAACTAGAACAGTCTACCCCGGTGAGCGAAATAAAGGGTTCAGGTCAACATTCAAACTACCTGAAGAAGGCCCGAGCGTACAACGGCCGAAACGTTGTGATAAATATGGCGACAAAGATGAGGACAATAATTCAAATAATGTACATAATACCTCATCTCAGAAATATAGACAGGCTATGGGCAAACTAGTATTAATATATGCTTCTACTGGACATAAACTTGGGGATTAGGTCTCTATTGTTATTAGCTAATAAACTGATCCCTCAGAAATTCAACATATTAATAATTGAAAAAAAAAATACATTTAAAAACTCTCATTTAAAAACATATTAATAGGAAGGTACCTAATGGTTTATGAAGATAGTCTGGGTGACCATTACTACTGATTATTGGTTTTAATCCTCACTGGGTGCCCTATAAAAATGTGACATTTAGTAACCCAACCAGACTTTACATGTCAGAAAATCAACCAACCTAACTTAATAACAGGAAGGATTTTTGATGGGTAAACTATTAATAATATAGGATTCAATTGGACTGGAAATGGGGGATCTGTTTTATATTAAGAATACTTGTATGTATTATACAGTATAATTTATACTTGTATGTATTATACTTGTATTGTATTTTGTTTTTAAGAATAAAGTGCTCCCTCAGTATTACTATATATTAATAATTGGAAAAAATATATTTAAAGGTTCTGATATAAAAACCCAATAATTGGCAAGTGCCTCAAAATAATTTCTGACAAGGCTAGTCTGGATGACCATTTCTATTAAGTATTGGGTTTGATTCTCACTTGGTACCCTATAAAAATTTGATACTAAATAAATAAACTAACAAGGATTGACTTCATCATAAAATCAACCAACCTAACCAAATTTAATAAGAAGAATTTAACAAAACATGCTGTAATTTTTGATGGGTAAACTGTTAATAATATAAGATTCAACTGGACACAAAATAAGGGATCTGCTTTCTATTGTTATTAAATAATAAAATGATCCCCCACTAAATATCAAGTACAGTTACCATTATTTTTGACAGCATGTGTAAACAAGTATAAATATAAGATTCATTTGCAAATAAAGTGGGGGATTGGTTTTCTATTGTTATAAGTAATAAATTGATCCCCCATATTACTACACTGATAATTGGAAAAAATATATTTAAAATCTCTGATATAAAAACCTCTGAATTGGCAGGTGCCTTGAAGTAATTGCCATCAAAGCTAGTCCGGATGACCATTACTCGTGATTAGTGAATTATATCCTCACTGGGTGCCCTATAAAAATTTGACGTTAAATAACCTATAAAGGACAGACATGTCATAAAATCAACCAACCTAACCTAATATGAAAGATTTAAGAAAATATGCTATTTTTGATGGCATGGGTAAACTAGTATTAATATAAGCTTATAGGGGGACATAAAATGGGGGATCTGTTTCTTATTGTGATGAAGTAATAAAATAATCCCCCACAAAATTATTATTAATGATTGTAAATAAATATGTTTACAGACTTACACATAGAAACATTTCAACAAGAGGAAGGATTTACCAAAATATGCTGTGGGTAGATTAGTATTAATATAAGATTCTACTTGACATAAAGTGGGGGATTTATTTTTCTATTGCATTAACGCCTTCCCCAGTGTAGATGTGTATATACATTTTTGCCAAAAGTATCTTTTTCAGACACAGACAAATTATCACGTCCAAAACATAACATTCAAAAACCAGCTACAGGCATGTTTATATGTTGATCTGGATTTTTTAATGCTATTCTGAACTTGAAACAAGTCCAATTGCCAACTCGTATGTCTGGTAGAGGTGTTAGCCACCGTTCAGGTACTTCAAGGTGACTCAGTTTCTTAGTTACTATGTTAAAAACCAATAAAAAAAATTTGTCTGAAAATGAAACGTTTTTCCTAAAATAATTGGCAGGTAAGGGGTTAAGTAATAAAGTGATCCCCTTGAATTACGAGATATTAAAATTTGAAAAAAGGATTTTTAAAGGCTGTCATATGAAAGCCTAATAATAAGAGGGTGCCTTAATATGGTGTAATGGTTAGCAAAGCTAGTTTAGTTAAGCATCACTGTTGAGTAGTGTTCAATCCTTGCATGATGTGCCCTCAAAAGAAATTTAACATTTAATAAGCAAACAAGTGTTGACACGTAAAACCAACCAACAAATGTTTTTATTTAGAATTTTGTTTCTTTTGTCAGAATATTTCAATGGACGCTCTTGACTTTTTTCATTGTTTAACATTCTTGATTGTTATTAGATTGGAACACGACATTTAACATTTAATCTGGGATTTCTTAAATCTGCTTTTTGAACTTGTGAATAAACCTGGCATTTTATCACTACTTAAATAGACTGGGTTGCTTGTAAAAAAAAAAAAAAAAAAAAAAAATGAAAAATTGGGGGGGGCAATAATTTTTATACATTAGCATTCATTTGATCATCCTCAAGGGTGCAGCATTTGTCAGAACTGAAAAATATTGATTTTTTTTTTATCATTGGTTAGGTTCTATTCATAATATTTGATAGTGTAAAATCAATCCCTAATTTTTTGCAGAGTTATCTGGACTTAGCTGTTCAGCGTATTAAGAGACCTTTTTTTTATCAAAAAGATTTCATTTAAATGAAGAACAGATATATTCACTTTTAATTGAAGTACAGAAATTTGCATACCTGTTTATTCTTCATTTAAAATAATTAATTATAAACCTCAAATGTTTGTGCATGTACTTCCAAAAGATCTTTCCCCACCAAAAACATGGGTTTTTAAAAACAAATATTTTTTTGTTTAACTTTATAAAATTCTGAAAATTACAAAAAAAATGCATACCAATTATTTAAGCACAATTTAAAATTTGACATTTATAAATGATAAACTAATCCAGATAACTGTAAAAAAAAGTCACCACTGATCGATTTATATTATGAACAAAAACACCCTTCTAATCAATCAAAAAGGCAAAAGTTTTTCAATTCTGACAAACGTTGAGGCTTGCAGAAGATCCAATGAATCTTAATAAAAAAAAGAAAAAAAAATATTCTTCCCTCAAATTTTTTGCTATTATTTGTGAATGAACCAGTCTATTTAAGTAGTGCCCAAATATCAGTCTTATTATAAATTGTGATGTTGTTTGGGTCTGTGTAAAATTAATGATCATATCTGCAATTGGAATGAAATTTGTCAAAAATGGTGGGAAGAACAATACAGTTGAGACTTGTGTTCACCTTTTTCTTTTTATATTAAATGTCACCCGATATAAGACTCGAGAGCCACTCAAAGTAGAGAGTTACACTGAAAGAGGTGGTGGTAGACAGTTAAGATTATGAAGATAAAGAGGATGGATAATGTTTGACCCTTGACTTGAAGAGATCAAGATTTTAGTGTTCAAAGAAGCACCTATGTGGGAGACTTGCACAAAGTAGGGAAGAAACTGAGTTGAACTTTCTCCTGACATTTTGAAAACAGAGGGAATGAGAGTGATTCAACTCTTTGGAAGTAGCATGGCATGTTTGAGGTGTAAAGGTTTGAACTAGTGGAACTAAAGAATGGGGTTCATCTGAAGATTTGCCATGGAAATAGCAACACAGTAGCGATAGGCTTGCGATGTTGCATCTGTGGAAAAAAAAGGCTGCAGAGTGGAGAATAATTCATCCTTTGCAAGATCATGTAATGATTTTGAATTAGGGCTGGAAAGTGGGGACTGAGCAGCTCCGACACAAATAGGGCAGCAATGCTCTATTTGTGGTCTAATCTGACTCTTTGTAACAATAAAACGGTCACATTAGAATTTGTTTCTATGTGTCTTGCATGCATACACATTGTATGTGACACAATCGGACCCAGCCATGATCCATACATACATGAAGTAAGTCCTAAACTTTAGAAATGAAGGCTTCAAAACAGACACCAGAAGGAATATAAAACTCAATTTTCAGAACAATAGATTAAATACGACAAATTTGACAGTCGAATTAAGCAAAATAGGAAAAGACAAAATTATTTGTACGGTAGATAATATTGTTTTAAATTGATTCGTGTAAGTAATTTACATAATTATTTTATTGGTGAAACCTTGTAGAATATTTGTGATAATTCCAGAAAAGAGCATCACGTGATGCATAGAGTGTCACCGTTGTTATTCTTACGTTAACAACACGATGGGGAAGACAAAGGAGCTTAGCGTTGACTTAAGACAGAGAATTATTAACTTCAACAAGTTGGGAAATACTTACAGCACTATTTGAAACCTGTTAGCTATCCCTAGATTTATGGTACAGTCCGTTATAAAGAAGTTTAACCAGTTTGGCATGACAGTGAATTTGCCTGGGCGTGGAAGAAAACACAAATTGTCACCAAGAACTGTACAAAAATTGTGTCACAAGGTTAATATAAACCCAAGAGTTGTTTTAAAAGACATCACCAAAAATTTGGATACGATGGGTATCAGCATAAGTACTCACACAATACAATGTTGTTTAAATAAAAATGGGTTGTATGGAAACCGACCACAGCAAACCCCTATTCACATACCATGTCACATTTTTTGCTCAGTTTAATTTTGCCAAAACGTTTTTGGACAAAAGAAATTGCTTTTGGGAACAAGTACAATGAAGTGATGAAACAAAATTGAGCTTTTTGGACATAATGATGTACAAAAGATTTGGTGCAAGAAAGGTGAGGCTTTCCTCCCAAAGAACACAATGGCAACATTAAAACATGGAGGCAGTTTGATGATGTTTTTGAGATTGTTTTAGCTCAAGAGGGACTGGACAATTAATTGCAATAAGAGAAATAATGAAATCTGCAGACAATATCAAAACTCTGGATGAAAACTATCAGCGCAAAATTTTCATCTAGGTCGGTGATTGCTTTCCAGCAAGTTAATGATCCCAAACGTATACCTCACTCATTGACTGAATGCTTCAGAAAAAGAAGATTACAGTTCTGCCATCACCTTCAATGACTTCTGACTTGAATCCTATTGAAAATCTATGGCAAAAATTGAAAGTTCGAATAAACTGTCATTCAGCAAAAAACCTTCAGGAATTAGAATGTATAACTATTGAAGAATGGGAGAGAATCCAAAAAAAGACTTGTTCAAATCTCCTCCAAAACTTTAGAAAACGATTGCATCAAGTTATAAAAATGAGAGGCCATGCCTATTGTCGATTAATATTGTGAAAATTGTTCAATTTTTTCTATTTTTCATACTCTATGAATAATTTTGTCTTTTCCTATTTTGCATAATTTGCTTGTCGAATTTGTTGTATTTAACCAATTGTTCTGAAAATTGAGTTTCATATTCCTTTTTTGTGCTTATTAACATACAAAAAACCTGGCATCATATGGGCATTAGATTCTGAGAAATGGATAAAAATATTCAAAATTGATAAGTATACAAATAATTTGTTGTTGACTGTATATAAGCCAAGTCACAAGAAAGTAGATCCAGCCAGTTGCAAGCTGTATGTCAATGATGTAAAGATCAGCAGATTTGTGATGGTAGTGAGAGAATTCAGATCTTCTAGGCTCTAGTGAGATGTGGCCATTGAGAGTTGGGGATATTCACAAGATTGAGGCAGCTGATCATTACTGCCTACACTGAATTCTCTGGCAACACTTCATCTTGAAAACTGCCATCACACTCGCTGCAAAATTTGCTCTCTCAAGAAATCTCTGCTCACAAGATGACTGTTTTTTTTTTTTGTTTTTTTTTGGCCATGCTCTTTGTTGACAACTGGACAAATTAATCCATGAGGTGATTGCTCTGGACTCCCCTCCACACGGTTGACAGAAGCAGCATGGTGGACAACTAAAAGTGTGTCTTAAAACAGTTAAAGAGGACATCAAATCATTCTTGGGTCTGCACATGTTTGGGACTTACTACTGGTACCATGATAGTTTAGTTCTTACTCAATTGCATCTGATCTTGGTTGGCTTTCATTTAGGAGGTGGCAGATTAGTTAGTTTGATGTTGCCGGCTCAACCAATCCTGGGTGAATGACACAACAAGAACAAAAAGAGTGGGTGAGACAGAAGATATGGTCTGTTAGTCTGTCGAGACAAATGATAGCAGTGAAGATATCCTGAGTGTTACTTATCTACTCCTGGACTGTGCCAAGTGAATGTGTGAATACATAACACAATATATTGGAAACAGGATTCGCATTTTCATTTCTTGTTGTGTGTGCTATTTTCACCTTCTGTTCCTTTGTTGAACATACACCAGACTTTTCTCAGTTTTTCCGCACACTGGCACAAAACAAAAACTGAAACCCAATGTGGAATAATTTGTCACTTCGTTGAAAGGCTGAGAGGGCCCCAGTGTATGTTTATATATATATATATATGACCTCCATAAATACTGTTGTTGTGTTAGATAAATAGCAATAGGAAGGTTCAGATTCCAAAAATCATAAGTCCACTGTTGTAATTTCAAAGGTCATAAATCAGTTTCACAAGTCCGACATTAGAAAATGATGGGGTCATAAATCAAAAGGGTACAAACAAGCCACATCACAACTCGCAACATACAACTACCTTTTTCACCCACAAATAGCCAAGCAGTCTCCCTGTGGTCCAAAATAGTGTTCTTTTATTGGGATCAAGAACAGTTGCGGTCGGTTGAGACTGATAGGGAAGCACAAATAATTACCATGTTTCGAGGCTTTACTAAAGTCAACCTGATCTTGATTCTGATTTTCTTTTTTGACAGAACAGTTTACAAACTCAAAATTGGTGGAAACAGGACTAGCAATACAAAAGAAGTAATTATGAGTTCAATCCCTGGGCTAGGTAGAACTGACTCAGACTCATTGCCAAACAGGAAAAACAATAAGTGAACAGTACAAAAGAAGTAATTGTGAGTTCAATCCCTAGGCTGGGTAGTACAGACTCAGACTTGGTGGAAACAGGAGTAGCAATAAATGAGCAGTACAAAAGAAGTAATTGTGAGTTCAATCATTGGGCCAGGTGGTACAGCTTCAGACTCTTTTTATTAGGTCAAGAAAGGTTGTGATTGATCAAGACTGATAAGGAAGTGCAAATAATTACCATATTTTGAGGCTTTCCTAAAGTTGACCCAAACTTGTTTTTGAATTTCTTTTATATCAGCAGAGAACACAAATTCATTTTTGAGGTAAGACTTGGGTTTTCTCCTTTGTCGGCACATGTTGTTATCTTTGACTTTCTAAAAATCAGTTTGCATTTGAGCAGTGAATTAATGAAGACTGCCATCAGTACCATTTTACAAGCCGGACAAACATGGTAAGACATTTCTCTCTCTCTCTTCTCTAGTATTTTGAAATATTTTCTTCTAATTAATCAAACAGTTGTATCTTTATGTTCTTCCCCTTTGCAACTCTCTTCTAGATTATCCTTTTTTCTCCTCTCAAATGAAATATATTCAATCTTGAGCAATTCTGTCTATATTTCTGAGACAAAGTATTGTAACAGTTTACACTATTTACATTGTTCAGACTATTGTCCTTGTCTTTGTTGTCATATTCACTATGCTTTGGCCATTGTACTCTTCAGCCTTCTTCAGCTGATTGGAATTTAGAACTGGACTATTTATTTCTTCCACTGGGGTAGATTGTTCTAGTTCCATGAGTCATGCTTCTTCCAGATATCTGTTTCAGTTATTTCCCTTTAGTGACTCAGCTCTCTAAGTTTTTGGTCTCTGCTGTTGAACTCTCAGCTCTTTGGGTCAAGTCACTGGATTACTTCAACCAAGTGACTTGAGTTACGAGTTCAATAAGAGTTGTGAGTTCAATACCTGGCCAGAGCAGAGGAAGAACAAAAACCTGGAGAGTTGAGTTACTAAAGGGAAATAACTGAAACTTAGATATTTAAAAATGGCATGACTTAAGCAAGGATTTTATACAAAAATGAAAAATAGTTTGAATTTTTAGGATGAAGGGTTATCTTTATTCACTTTATTTACATTCAAATTAATATCCCCATCTTTGTTATTTCTATCACAATGTTTCAGCCATTGTACCCTCTGGCTTTCTTCAGGTGCTTGTTAATTCTGGTAACCTTCAGTGATTTTCAAACTGAATCCTTTATTTCATCTACAAAGGTAGATTGTTCTTGCTCCACTGTCCATGTTTAGGGATATCTTGTCTTGTCCCTATTTAGTAATTCTCAGTTATTGCTTGCCCTGTTTTATGTAGTACCTGGCCATTAGTTGCCATTAGTAATCCCCCCCCTTCAGTATTTGCATTTATGCTTCGGCAGGCATGGTGTGTCTGATAAAAGTACACTGTACATTTATCTTTATCCTCAATGAGTTAATCTTTTAATGATACGCTATTAAGTAGCAGGGTAGACTGGGGTCTTTTTCTTTTTTGTGTGGTAGTGACAGGAAATTCTGAATTCCAGTTGTGGAGAAGGCAACAGGAAAACACTCCAGTACACCAGCTACTGCAGGTGGGAAGTGGACCCCAAGATTTTGCTCTTGCACCCTCAATAGCGCTCACTTTTTTAGAAATTCCACTCTATTTTACCAATTTCTGGGCCTTCTTCTTCCTGGTAGACAGAACAAACAGCGATCATCAGATGGGTCCTAATTTGTTTTAATAATTTCATCTTTTTTTCAAATGTTTCATCTTGATTTTGATGATCAAACAGTCCAAATTTTGCAAAATTTTAACACCTCAGCCATTTCACACCTAATCCAATTGTATTGATAATAATTACACATAATTACTTTATATTTCTATTTTGCATGTGATCAAAGATTTCCTATAATATCGGAGTAATTATCAGGAATTCAATCACTGCAATCAGATACCATGGATGGAGTATAAATAGGAGTACTTTTTCTGGTTGATCATGTTCAATTTGACTGTACAACAGTCGATATCAAGAATTGCTCATAAATAAACAAATATAAATAGCGCATAGTAATTAGGGGTTGCAATCAAGAATTGCAAAGGAAGTACTTTTGAGGATGGTTAAAATTTATTGTATAAAAAATTGGCTGTAAAACACTGAAATAAGTTGAAATTTCGGGTAATTTACTTTTTAAGCCCCATGCTAAGTATTTAACAAAAATTTCCAAAATAGTTACATTTACATGTAAATTTACATGCTTAATTCGAAAATAACAAAAATATTTTGATAAAATCTACCTTTTTGGAATTATCGACAATAAAAGTCATTTACATTGTGGTAGCCATTACTGGCATTGTTTGCACATATTTGCTGCAGAATAGACATTCACTTAGGTCAGTTATTGCACATACACTGATGCAAACAACACCAATAATGGCTGCCATGTTGTAGCTGACAACGTATGAATGAGTCTGAACTTTTATTGTTGATAACTCTAAAACAGTAGATTTTATAAAAGTTTCTTTGTTATTTTTGAATTAGGCATGTAAATTTAGAATAAAAAAAATAACTGTTTGAGAAATTTTTATTAGATACTTAGCACGAGGTTTAAAAAGTAAATTACACAAAATTTCTTATGGAATCATTGGCATAAATTAGTATCATTTTTTGAGGTTCATTTCAAGCCATTATTATCGTGAAATACAGCCCCAAAATTGGGCAGGTGCTCAACCTCCTTTTATTGATCCCCGACCACCCCTACCCCACAGCTACTGTGATTTCCTTGCAGCACAGGTCAGCCATCTTGGACCCCAAGTAGGCTCATGGACTACTGTCTTTTTTCTAAGAAGATATGGCAATTCACAGATAATAAAGAAAAGGAATCTGTGGAGAGCCATGATCGCTTATGTACCAAACATGTCATGTGATCAGTTGCTGATAATATTTTCATGTTATTTTTTGCAGTGAAACCCTGTCCTTTGACAAAGCCACTGGCTTTAAAGAGATTCCTGACCAGAAATGTCCAGTCAACCAGCAGTTCTGCAACACACTTCATGCGATTGCCGACCGACTTTATCAGATTACTAACGTCTCAAATGGATCCGTATTGACTCACAAGGTAACATCTAACTTCTGTACTCACAAAATTTCCTGGCATTTTTGGGTGATGATGAGCCGAAAAAAGTCAAAGAATGTTTTGATTAGATTTTGGGAAGCAAGTCAGACTGAGAATTTATCTATAGTAGAAGAAGTTTCTGGCATTGCCTGGGACAAAAGACTGTAGTGGGAACATTGTTTCATAATGATCTCGGTCTCAAACTAACCTTATTTTCTGTCATAGATTTGAGTGAGTCAGGCTGAGAACTTATAGTAGCAGAATTTTCTGGCATTGCCTGGTATAAAAGATTCTAGATATAATAGTATTAACTGCATCACAATGATCAGAAGCACAAAACTTACCTGATTATTTTCTCTCATGGCCAATGAGCATTTGTTTTAAGTCCAAGTGAAGTTACTGGTAGTTTTTGTAAATTTTTGAAACAAAAAATGGAGTGGAATGAATAGAGTTCCTTTTTTTTTTTTTTTTTTATAAAAGCAAAAGCTAAGGACAGGCAAAAACTTTTTAGATTGTAAATTTGATTCAAGATTCTTTAATTTGTTTAGTATTTCCATGTCACAGATTGTAATGCTACCACTGCACTATTGGATGTAAAAATCAGTCTTCTTTTTAACTTAATCAAATGAAAACCTTTTCTTTGTTATTTATTCAGTTGAGCTAGATTGGTTCTATTTGACTACTAAACTATTTTTATATTAGGAGGCAAGTGATTATTTTGTTTAAAAAAATGTTTTTGCTTTGTTTCAATTGTCAGTTGTTTTGTTGGGTTTAGCTTAGTAGGACCTCGGTCAATAAATGAGATTGGCTTGAACAGTTTGCTATGTAAATTCCTCATACAAAAGTCAAAACAAACTCATGCAACATAATTTCTTAAAATTTGAAAAATAAAATCTGGAGTGCTTAACACCTAAACGCGACACCTCTCATCCATAAAAACTGCTCTATTGTCTAAACAAATCCAAGCTGTAGTTATTTACTTAATTTTATAAGTAAAACACCCAATAAGATTTAAAGTTTTATGTATACATTAGTATATAATATCACACATACATATATATAAAATAATAAGATGGAGACTTATCCATTTCATTTATGATTTTTATTTTGTGAACACTGAGATGTTCAACTCGTCAGAATAAAACCTCCCCACTAAACTCTTAGCCCTATCTTTACCCATCCCTTCTCTCTTACCTTCCCTCCCACTACTAATCTAATGTGTCCATCTAGTGTACTTTCTCCAATTATGGAGGAGGTTTCGTTCTGATGAGTTGAACACCTCAGTGTTCATGAAATAAAAATTATAAACAAAATGGTTAATTAAGGTCTCTGTCATTTTATTGTCATTATAATGCTTTGTAGTCTACATTGAGCTCTCCCTGGATTTATATCCACCTCAGAATTAACCCTTCCAGTCACAAACTGGTAAAACATATATAATTCTTTGTGCAAGTAAGGCTTTTAATACTTTTTCTCAAAAAGACAAGATATCAGACAAAATGCAACTAAAAGCAAAATTGTTCAAGATTCTGTAAAGTTATAAGAATATTAATTTTCGATATATTCATTACTAGCAGTAGAGCCCGGCGTTGCCCAGGGATGTAACAGTAAGAGATAGATCAAGTATCGACCATCATAAAGACTGAAAAATAAAATTGACAAAGATTATTGTTTAAGGTTGACAGACATGCATGTCTTAATTAGTTTTTTTTTTTTGTTTTTTTTTTTTTTTTTTTTTAATTGGTCAAACCCAAACTCAAACAAAAAACATTGTTTTCAATCGTTATGAGTCTACTGATTGAATAGAATTTTCAATTTTATTATAAACAATTGTCTTGTAAATGGAATTTTTAAAGCATTCTGAATGTAAAATAAAGAAAAAAGTGTGCAAGACAATAAGAAACACTACCTGCCAAAAAAAAGTGAAGTTTTGTTGAAATCGTTTGAAAAATGTAGGAAATCCGATCCCATATATAAACGAAAACACATACACACAAACAACCTGGGTTTTATAATAAGTATAACTCGATAGGAGTTGTCCCCCTTTCATTCATGAAACAGCGATGCCTCTTAATCGTGTTTTCAAATTGATTTTGTGCAAAAACAATTGTGTTTTTCCAATTTTTGGCACTGTCAGAACCCCCACAAGGTAATTTTACGTAGTCCTGTGAAGTTTTGTTGAAATTGGTTGAAAAATGTAGGAAATCTGATCCAATATATAAACGTACAGACACACGCACACACACACAACCTGGGTTTTATAATAAGTATGATTTTCTTGAATACAAAGATGAATGTTTTTGAAGCCTTCAAACTTAAAAAAATCTGATGTTCCCAGGGTTTAATATGCAACATTGATATTAGACTAAAACACAAAAATTTTGAATCTGTTCTGTCCCTCAAATATGTTAGTGATTAATCTTTCTGTTGATGTTACTTGATTATTATGAAATAAAATGTCAGCAAGTCAAATGTGAATAAGTGTTGCTCAACCCTAAAAAATGAATCAATCAATCATGAATCTCAACTTAAAATGAAAATTTCAGTGTCATTGTCTTCAATAGAAAGAATCTACTTGTCAACTTAGTAATTTAATTTTGCTTGAAAAATTTTTGTAAACTGTTGCTTTGGAAAGAACTGATTCTGAAGATGCTGGTCTCGCAGATTTTTGGAATCTTTGAAAAGGCTTGTTCCACAGACATCGCAATCTTTGGTCTCACTCTTTTCCATATTGATCTGCCCGTTGGTCTCACTCTTTTCCATATTGATCTGCCCAATGGTCTCACTCTTTTCCATATTGATCTGCCCGTTGGTCTCACTCTTTTCCATATTGATCTGCCTGTTGGTCTCACTCTTTTCCATATTGATCTGCCCGTTGGTCTCACACTTTTCCATATTGATCTGCCCGTTGGTCTCACTCTTTTCCATATTGATCTGCCCGTTGGTCTCACTCTTTTCCATATTGATCTGCCCGTTGGTCTCACACTTTTCCATATTGATCTGCCCGTTGGTCTCACACTTTTCCATATTGATCTGCCCGTTGGTCTTACTCCTTTTCATATTGATCTGCCCGTTGGTCTTGCTCTTTTCCATATCGATCTGCCCGTCGGCCTTGCTCTTTTCCATATCGATCTGCCCGTCTGCCTCACTCTTTTCCATATCGATCTGCCTGTCGGCCTCACTCTTTTTTTTTTTTTTTTTTTTATCAGCCTTCTCATTGGTTTCATTCTCTTTTTTGTAATGGTTTACCTATTGCTCTCTCTCTTTTTGATAATGGCTTGCCTGTTGGTTTCACTCTTTTTCATATTGGCCTGTCATATATTTAGTCTTTGTTTTCATTGGTCCACACAATGATAACATTACAAAGAAGATCCAATCAAAACTTCCTTCATTTATTATTATTTTTTTTTTTTTTTTTTTTTTTTTTTTCAGGCAAATGTATAAAATATATAATGTGGCTGTGAAAATTTTACATGCCTCTGAGAAAAAAAAATCTTCGGAAGAGACAAAATTTGCATAGAATTTTCATGGATGACAAAAAGCTTAACACATTTATCAAAAGAGATTTTAATGCCAAGAGAATTTTGTAAATTATGCTTGCGATGTTCACTTTTGCTATAATTTTTTGTTTCTTTTTTTTTTTTTTTTTTTTTTGTCTCCTCAGCACATGGCTTTCCTTTGTGAATCTGCTGAATTTTTGATTCAGACTTCTCTTGGATATCCACGATATTTTTTCCAAAGTTTGCAAATGACAGAAGTTAAGGTGAGAATTTGTTTTTTTCTTTTTTATGAAGCTATTGTGACATACTTTTGAAACTATATCCCATTCATATTAAAGTACTTCATTACAAAAAAAATTGGCTTGGGCATATTTATTTAAAATTTTAACTATTGCACTCAATAATTTCCAAGTATCAAGTTTTCAAAAGGTCAGTATTTATTTTTATTACCTGAAGCATTGTCAGCCATTATTATTAATTTTTAACCATTTTTTATTTTTATCAAAGTGTTGCTTGTTGGCACTTCTGCCTAGGATAAGTGTAGAATTTGTTTGATAAATAAGGTTATACATTGCATTTTATATATATATATATATATATATATATATATATATATATATATACATTGAGTGCTGGTGTTAATAGATTAAATGGGCTATATTTCAAATATTAATAATAAATATGCATTTTTTTGCTTACCGGTAGCATAACACTGAGTTCTATGTGCAATGCTATCTTCAGGTATCAATCAGCACCTGACAATTGTATTGTGCATGAAACTTAAGAGTTGTGCTACCAGTGAGGAAAAGAAAATGTATATTTATTTTATTTATATATATATATATATATATATATATATATATAGGTAATGATCCTTTTTATGGCCTATTTTATTATATTTGACAAATTTCCAATTTGATTTCATACTGTAGTGACACTGGCAAATTAATATGCCTAATTTGCAAAAGTGCAAGAGAAAGCCTATATAACTTGTCACTGAGAATAACGTGGGATGAAGACAAGCTTAGCGACTGACTAGTGCTAAACTTCGACTTCACATCACAAACTATGGGAACTTTTTCAACGATGATATGTTTCCATTTTGTTGTTTGTATTTTTAATAGTCAGGCAGCCTTCTCATCTTGGCATTTCTCTCTTTTCATTTTTTTATGCTATATTGTTTGTTTAGAATTGATACTACTGCTACTATGACTAGTAGTACTTTGAGATGGGATGCTTTTTATTATTCATATTTTTTATTTTTGACTACATTTAGTTTGTTCATATTTTTATCAGTACATTTGAGGAAGATCAATATTTTATTAAAGCATAAAATAAAACTTTCCTGAACTGAAAATCCAACATTAGAGTTTTTAAAGCTTTGAAATGATAAATGGCTTCTTGAAGCTTTGAAATGGTAAATTGTTTCTTAAGGCTTGAAATGACAAATGTTCTCTGAAATGTTTAAAATCGTTTTTTCTTCTTATTCAAAGAAAATTGACATAGTGTGTAAAAAAACAAAAACTTTTTTCACTTGTTTTCATTTTTCAGTCTTGAAGATGCTTAAATTTGATTTAACGGAATTGAATTTCTCTCACTCTCTCTCTTCCTCCTCCTCCTCCCACTGATTTTATTGTTTTCTCTTTCAGCTGGCCATTTCTCCTCAGCCACACAATAATATGGATCCAGTTTCTGTGCAACATGACACACATTTAGCTCTGAAGGTCGAAGGTGTCATCCAGCATGGAAACCAACCAAACCTCTATCGCCGAGCACAGGCAGTCACTGTCAATATAACCTCTGAACTCCACAGTCACAGTCACACGACAGCCGCTGTTATGGCTGCCAGTGGACTCAAGGTAAGGTATACTTGATCCCCATTTTGTTCACTCGTTCTAAGAAAATCCAAAGAAGGGTCTGTAATATAATCGATCCTTACCTGGCATCTCGACTTCAGTCACTTTCCCACTGCTGTGACATGCTTCCCTGTGGCAGGTTTTCTAATGAGCTTTTCTTGTTGGCAAACCTCTGCTGCCTGAATTTAAGCATACTACTAGATTGGCAACTAGGTCTCATTGTTCTACTCTTGAAATATCTAGATGTAACCTTACATTCTATTCTAATAGTTTTTTTTTCTTGTACCAAAAACTCATCTCTAAAGAACTTTACTAAAAACTTTCTTACAAATCATAGGTATACTAAATAAAGGATTCATTACTAAGTAAACCTACATAGGTTGCTGTGCTGATAAACAAGAAAAACCAAGCCAAACAACTGTCATTATGTGGCTTCCCTGTGTCTTTCCTATAAATATTTTTATGGTAGTTGTCCTAAATGCTCTCCTTGGTACCTTGGTTGCATGAATTTAAGCAAACTACTAGATTGGCTATTAGGTCTCATTGTTTAACTGTTGAAATAGTTAGATATGACCATAAGTTCTTTTTTCCTCACACTTTTTGTCTGTGGAACTCTCTTCTGATTTCTTGCTTTCCTGTCACCTACAATCTTCAAAAATTTAAATGCAATGTCAATCACCATCTTCTGTTTTCCTGAATTCTGTTACTTTCATTGTCCTTTCTCCTCACTAAAGTCTTTTAATTCTCTTCAGCTCCCAGTAATCTAATGCGTCTTAGTGACATTATCACCTAGCTTGTTATGAAATGATTAAAAAAAAAAATTGGGTTATCATTCAGCAGTTGGAGGTGGGGGGATGAAATCCAAGACCTCATAGATACCATAGTACTTTCTAAGAAATTTCCTGATATCAACACCCTGTTTAGAAGTTTTGTACTTTTGTACACCTGTACTAAAATATTTTTGGTCTATTTTAGTGAAACACAACTCATATTTTTAATTGGTTGAGTTCTGTCCAATCTGCCTGTGTTATGGGGAGCAACCCTTTAAACTCATACTCAGTGGGGGTACCACTTAATAGGTACTTGAACTATAGCTGGTGGGTGATGTTAATTTGATTCTGAAATTTCAGTAAATACCCAAAAAGTGTTTAAGTACCTGTGTACCAATTTATTGGCACCCAGGATGTATGGGTTGTGTAATGGACGACGGGTTGGAATGAGAAATCAAACAGTTTGAATTCCAGTTGAGTTTGTTACATTTACTTACAGGCAAATACAATTTGGAAAAGTAAGAATACAACTCTTCTCCCCTTAGCTATGGGTTAAATAGAGACGTGTATTTGGAAAAATCCTTATCTCCAAAAAATTGTTAATGCAATATTCCATTCACTAACAAAAAAAAAAGTTAGAATTATTCTTACAATCTAGAAATGTTTCAGCTTTAAATAATCCACAAAGGGTTGATAAGACATAAAAAAACAAATTCATTTTTCAGTTTCTCCTTGTACCAGTTAAATATTTATTCTTCTGATCAAGCTCTGTGCAATTACAAGTCTGCATCTGGTTGTGGTCAGAACAATCCGTGAAATTGATTAAAATTTACGATTGTGCCTCCATGCAACCCCCCAACCCCACCCACAAGAGTATGGTGTCACTTTTTCTTTCACCCAAATTTGTCTCCACCCTTTCACAAAATAAAATTTTGGCTTTTTTTTTTTTTTTTTTTTTTTTTACATTGAATTTATTTCTTTTATTTTGATTGACAAACAACAAAAATTAAAAGCATGGAAATGATATTTTAGTACACAGGTAAAAAAAATACTTACAAAATTAATAATAAACCTCACCAAGGGACTAAACCTCATAATGTCTTGAAATTTGGTAGTGGTAACCCACCCCCAGACATCCAATCTGTGTTTGTTTGTTTTTGTGTTTTTGTGTTTTTTTTTGTTTTTTTTTTTTTTTTTTAAGCATTTCACCCCAAGCAAGGCGGGAAGCCACTAGCATGCAAGGGGTTACAGAGAGTTGGAGTGAGAGCAAAGAGGAGTGATAGAGGAAAGGATGAAGAGAAGAATAGGGGGATAGATCAAGGCATCTAGAGACATCGATTGACATTACATTTGAATAGTTGGGCATTATAGCTATCAGGGAAACAGGAAAAGGGGAGGGAGTTCCACAGGCGAGAAGTGCAAGACATGAAACTATTGGAGTAGAAGAGACGGCTACATTTAGGCGTTTCGACAGTGAAAGGGTGACAGCAAGATGCCAGCCTAGCAGAACGCTTAAATTCATGAAGTCTGGGAACCAGCGAAAGCAGCTCATCAGAGCAGTTACCATGAAAGTATTTGTAAAAAAGACAGAGGGAAGTGACGGCACATCTGTGCGAGAGTGACTGCAGACGAGATGCCAGATCAGGGCCAATTACATTGCATATCCGTCTCTGGATTTTATCAAGAACCTTGAGACAAGCAGAAGGGGCTCCAGGCCATATATGACAGCAATACTCCATGCAATGGCGAATGGTTGATTTGTAGATTACTGGTTAAAATAAGATGTTGTTTGATTGATTCATTTTCTGACTTATCAACCCTTTCACTGCTTATTTAAAGCCAGAAAATATTTTTAGATTGAAAGAATTTTTTTTTTTTAGATAATAATGATTTAATGATACAAATCTTACTAACTAACCAATGGCTGGCAAGGGAGAGGTGCATTCATACCTTTCCCAAGGGTATTTGCATGTAAGTGAATATAAGAAACCCAACTAGAGTTGGGACTCAGATCACCAATTAAGATTTTCAAGTCATTATCCCTTAGCCCAGTGCTTCTCAAACTGTCTGAAATGGCAGGCAGTCATTTTTTTTTTCTCAATGTGTAATATTTTGTGGTAATATTAATTTATACCGGAAACAAAATATATAATGAATATAATAAAAGTTGAGTATTTTTTATCTTCCAATTATTTTGTGAAAAATAATTAAATATCAAAACATAAAGTAATAAAAAAAAGCATTTTATTAACACAAAAACAAAAATTGTAAAATTTCAATCTTTACAAATGATTCTTTCATATGACCAGGACACTGGCCGCTTACCGGTAGCCGAGGGTTCGTGTACCAGCACCGGTCCGCAGACCACCACTTTGAGAAGCACTACCTTACACCACCCATACATCTAAGCTTAGAGCACCTGGTATTCCTAACCAGTCACCTATCTAAGTACTGACCAGTTTTACTTCAGTGATCGTACATAAGCCTAGTAAGGAAAGGGATTGATGATTTACAGAGTGGCTCTAATATTGTGTGATTTCTTGTCTCCATCAAATATCTTGATTTTTTTTTTTTTATATGAAAATTGAAAAACCTGTTTTCGTCTGATCACTGAGGTTAAGCAACTTCAAGTCTGGTCAATATTTAGATGGGTGACCACTTGGGAATACAAGGTACTGTAAGCTTGGATGTGTGGGTTATGTAATCAATAGTGGCTTGGAATTAGAAATTAGAGAGCCAAGTTCCAATTCCAGTCGGGTTCGTTACAATTATTTTATGCAAATACCATTGGGAAGAGTATGAATAGATTTCTCTCTTCAGCTATTGGTTAAAAAGTAGGACTTTATCCCCCCAAAATACTTACAATCCAAAAATATTTTCTGGCTTTGAATAACTTTCAAAAAGGTTGAAAATCAATCAGTCAATAACATTAAAATACATTTGTAATCTTAATACACTGTTTAAAAAAAAATAAGAAAGAAATTTTTTGTTTTGCAATGTTACAATCTGGAGAACATTTTCCTATTTATAAATGGTTTTTCTGGTTTAATTAGAATAAAAATTTCAAGTAATCCCAATTTATTATACTCTCCTCATCAGTGGTGTTTTTTGCAGTTAGAAAGTAAGTGGGAGGCACTTGCTGGGGTGGGTTTTTTTTGTGTGTGTGTGTGTGTGTGTGTGTGTGTGTGTGTAGAAGTGAATGTGAGGAGAATTTTTGTTCATACTTTTTTCTTTGTTTTTTTTTATGCTTCACCTACCCGATTTATACAACTTTCAGAAATTATTTGAAAAATCTTGTTATAATACTTTATTAAATAAAATAAAATGAAGCACTAACTGAATCAGTTTTCGCAAAGAGTAATGGTGCCAATGACAACAGAATTCACAAATAATTTCCACATATTTAATTCTGCAATTATCATGGAGGACATCGAATTCACCAACAAAACATTCTAAGTCAATTTTCTCACCTGGCAAACTTTCACTTGATATCAGGGCAACATTATTTCACTGGGATAAATTCATTTTTAATTATTGATATAATATCAATTATCAAACAGGAAGACAAACTTTATGGTAATTAAATATGACTTGGATACTTTATGAAATCTTTTTTGAGAAATGTAAGATTATATATATATATATATATATATATATATATATATATGGATGATAAAAACAGACATATAATACTACCTACTAACTCCTTAATGTCTACTATCAAAATCAATGTATCTAAACAAAATCAAAATAAATACTGCTTCCAAAACTATTATAGATATGATTAGAACCAAAATACCTGTAACAATAATAATTTTAAAGCAGGTATATATAAAATAAATTCTCACAAATGCTCCTCACAATAAATTTATGAAACTTAAAGAAATTTAAAAACAAAAACATATCTATGAACACAAGAAGGATCTTATACACAAATATTTATCAAATGCACTCGTTATACATGGAAATAAATTCAACCACAACTTTGATCTAAAGAATGCCACACGTATTAAAAGAGAAAATAATTCAGATGGAAAATTTTCCAGAGTACTGCTATTGAATCTTATCAAAATATAAATCTATGCCTCAAATTTTTTTCAAATATCTCCATTCCTGAAAGAATTACTCCTTTCCCAAGCCAACATACACAACTATAAAAATGCTAAAAAATCAAAAGAAAATGGTTAAATTCATAACCTCCTTTTATTTAAAATATATAATAAATAAATTAATCCTAAAATAGAATAATTTAAATATTAATTGCATAAAATAAAAATTCAACATCATTTACTCACTTTTGTTCATTAGACATTAAATTACATCACTTAGCATCTTCCATAATTTACATAGACTTTTCAGTTAAGCTGATGAATATTTATGAGCATCTCTTAAATTTAAAAATTTTGAAAAACTAAACACATTTTTATTATATTTATAAATACTTGTTGCAAAATAAGATCCTCACATTTGTCTTGATAAAATCCACCAGAGGACAAAACGTGTTAGCCAAGTTTTCCTTTTCTCTTTATTCATATTGTCCTTTTACAGATATATATTTTACTTATATTTGAAATCTTACACACACACACACACACACACACACACACACACACACATATATATATATATATATATACACACACACCTGGTCAAAATCTTAAGACCAGATACAAAAAAGTTAAAGAAAATATAAAATGCTGTTACTTTAATCAAAATATATTTGTGAAACATTTACATTTAATTAGAAAATGTAGTTTATCAACAAACAAGTGAAAATTTTAAGCTTTTAATTGATTATTTTAAACAAACATTGAAAAAGATTTTTTTGGTTGGTCATAAAAATAAGACCATGTGTGAAAAAAACAAATTACTGGACAAAAATTTTAGAACTAGTCAGTGTGCTTGTAGCTTCAGACGTGTAGACATCTACGTAGGCCATATCCATTATTAAATGTCAGATTTTAAAATGACTAAGGGTAAAATTTTAACAAAGTTTTGAACAGGGTAGGATTGTTGAACTTCAAACACATGGTCTTTTGCAATGAGCCATTGCAAATGAAATTGGCCATAGCAGAAGTGTCATTGCTAACTTCATTAAAAATCCAGATGCATATGCTTCTAAAAAATCAAACAGTCGCCCCAATAAAATCTCACCATCTCTAGACAGATGCATTAGGTGAAGAGTTAAGAGAGATTCCAGCCTAACATCAAATCAGATAAAAGCAAATAAAGATGCTAAATACACAATTAATGAACAATTCGATGGCATTTAAATAAGAAAGGGTTTAAGAACCTGAAACAGCCGTAGACGCCTCACCTTCTTCTTTGCTATAAAACCTCCCGTTTACAATTTGCTTCCGATTATCAAACTTGGGATGTGGATAAATGAAAGAAAGTGTTGTTTTCAGATGAGAAAAAATTCAATGTTGATGGCCCAGACAGTTTTCAGCGTTACTGGCATGCAAAAGATGTCCTAAAGAAATTTTCTCAACACTACACAGTGGAGGTGGATCAATTATGGTCTAGGGTTCATTTTCATACAATGGAACTCACAAATACAATGGAGTTACAGAAGTTAAAGGTCATCAAACAGCTGCTAGTTACATTGACATGTTAAGAAAGGCATCACTAATTACTAAAGGCCTTCATCTATGTGGAGAAAACTGGCTTTTCCAGCAGGACAATGCTGCAATCCACAATGCTCTCCAAATCGAAACCCAATCGAGAATTTTTGGGGATGGATGTCAAAGGATGTTTATAAACATGGATTACAATTTGAAATTGTGGATGCTCTTCATGCTGCAGTTTATGCATCCTGGATGAGCATCCCAAGCACCCTCATGCAGAAGTTAATAATGAGTATGCCAAAGCGAATTGCCAAAGTAATTCACAAATATGGAGGATGTACTGAGAATTAAATTGTCATTGTGACTTATTTGTTCTGTATTTGTTATTTTTATTTACATGGTCTTATCTTTATGACCAACCAATAAAATCCTTTTTTTCAATGTTTGTTTAAATTAATCAATTAAAATTAATGTTCACTTGTTTGTTGATAAACTACATTTTCTAATCAAATGTAGATGTTTCACAAATTTATTTTGATTAAAGTAACAGTATTTTATTTTTTTTAACACTTTTGTATCTGGTCTTAAGATTTAGACCAGGATTGTATATATATATATATATATATATATATATATATATATATATATATATATATATATGCTGTCTACTTAATTTCATGCATGACCATTTTCTTACATGTAAAAAGTACCTGTAACTCACAGAGATTATAGTGATAAATTTTGTCCAACATGAATACGACTCTCTGAACATCACTTTGCATAATCCCATGATGAGAATGCTTAAGGTAACCATTGATAGCTTCAGGTTGTCGGTTTTTAATTCAGAGTTATCCTTCCTTTACACTGATTACCAACCAAGACTGAAGAACCCAATCTGCTCTACTATTTAACCGATAGCTTTGGGAGAAGAGATGGAGTCATATCTTTCCCAAGAGTATTTATGCATAAGTGAATGTAATGAACTCAACTAGAATTCAAACTCAGCTTGCTGAGTTCTCATTTTCTCATTACGAGCTGCTACCCATCACATCTGCATATATATATATATATATATATATATATATATATATATATATATATATATGATAAAAAATATAGTTTTAAGGTATGCTATATTTGTGGATAAAAGTGCTCAATATCAGGGATAGAGTGCGTGTAAATATATAAATAGACATTGATGTTAACACCGAGTTGCAATCGTTTATTTCATGCTTGGATGAAACTTTAATGAATTGATGTTACTTGATATTCTATAATATTTATTATATACAAAATTGTTGTCTTCTTCCTTTTTGTTTGGTCTAAAAGCAACTTGACTTTAAAAAAAAAAAAAACTTAATAATTGATGTTACTTGATATTCTATCTTCAGGCCATTTGGTTTCATTGGATTTAGATCTTTTCTTTCTACACTGAAACAAATAAAAAATATTAGAATAAATGTAATATCCACTTTCTCTAATGATCAGACAGTAATTTTCAATTTCTCTCTTTTTGTATTTATTATGTCAAAGTTTGGAATAACCAATTAACAATTCAGTAAAATGAATATTTGGTAATCTCAGACCTTTATGCCTGCAAAAAAAAAAAGAAAGATGAGTGTCAAATTTTCATTCAAAAAATGCAGCCCAGAGAAAAAAGTTTGATTTTGGAAACCACTGATATAGACAGTAGAATAAGAACAATCTACTCCAATAGAATTCAGTTTGAAATTTTCCAAAGTTTACCATGATCGACAATCCCCTGATGAAGGCCGAGGGCACAAGGGTTGAAATGCTGTGATGCCAACAAAAATGAGGACAATAGACCACATGTAAATAATGTAAATAAAGGTAATTCCTCATCCCAGAAATTCAGACAGAAATTAATAAAGTTGAACATATTTTTTTGTTGTTGTGGGGGGGGATGTTACAAGTAAATCAGCTTTGATTATAAGAGACAAATGTTTTGACTTTTGTGTCAACATTAATTTTGCTTTAGGCAATTTCTATTTATTCATTTATTTTATTTTTTTTTAATTTTCAGAATTCTGACCTACCTCCAGTGAAACTGAGCAAGACGCTTGAACCTCAAAACGATTATTTCATCTCAAGTTTCTTGCTGGCTCTTCCAGTGCCTGGCCTTTATTCGGTCACCATTGAAGCATATTTGGTTGATGAAAACGGCTTTGTTTGGAAAACTGGCCCACGCAACTCTCTAATGGTCAAGTGTTTTGATGATATATTGCAACAACGACAGCAGAATATGAGGAACGTACCTTGGAATTCCAGTTAAAATACTTCTGCTTTCACCATTCTTGGATTCTTTGATTGCTTGCACACATTTTCAGCTAGAGGATTTTTTCATCTGCCAAAGTTTATCTTTCTCATAAAAGTCAACCTCTAATATATAGACATAAATCTGGGTCCTGCCGTCATTTTCATGGAGTCCACATTTGTGTTTGTCAATCAAGACATTAAAAAAAACTGTCATTCAGATTTCATTTTCATTCAAATAAAATTAAAAAAATTGCACACTACCAAAATGAGTTCACATTTATTTGTATTAAAAGATAAAAAAATTTAACTAATAAAAAAAAAAAAAACACAGAAGAAAATAGTTATTATTGCTTTGTATAATACTAATGAAAAACTATAATTTTTAAAATGTTAGAAAGAAAAACTTGTTGTATTTGAAGACAGAAAAAAACTGCTTCTTTGATCTTAATTGATATATTTAATAAGAATAATATTTCCCCTCTAAAAAAATATTGTAATGATCTGAAAAGATGATAGTCAGATGGAGCAAGGTCAGGAGAGTAAGGAGGATGCAGCAAAACATTGATAGTGCCATAACCAGTGGCAGACTAGCCAGGGTGTCAGCTTGCCTGATGTCAAGTGGGCCCCCTATATATAAAAAAAAAAAAAAACTATAAAGAAGCAAACACAGACAACTGTTTTGGTAATAAAAAGGAATAAGAATTTTATAAAGTCATCTGCACACTATCAATTACTCAAGTCCAATGTAAGATGACATTTTCTAAAGCTAAAGACAAGGTTAAGAAATTTGATGTTTGAGGATGGATTCTCCTTTTAACAGAAAAAGGAGAATCCATTATCAAACATAAACCAGACACTTGTTTTCCTTGCATATGATTAGAGAGAACATTTTATTACTGACCTCAGTGTCCACTTTTATATTTACATATGCTCTATCCCCGATACTGAGCACTTTTACCCATGAATATAGCATACATTAAAACTATTTTTATTGTGTGTGTGTGTGTGTGTGTATATATATATATATATATCTAATGAGCCAGACAAACCTACCTAGGTTTCACCTAAACGGATCGTCAGGGAAAGTAAGGCTAACGAGGCAAAGAGAAACGCATATTTATAGGCGATAGCTAAAATTATACCACATGACCAAAGAACCACAAACTAAGGTAGGTTTGTCTGGCTCACTAGGTGTATCTAGGTCTGCTCTCCGTTAGTATTGAGCGCTTTTGTTAGTTAGTTTACTCGTAGCGGGGTTTTTTCTTTGGACTTCAGACCTGCATCTGTGTGATTTTTTTTGTCGGCAGAAGTTCATGTTTGTAGCTCTTTCTTTTTTTAAAACCTTTTTTTCCCTCGAGATTGATTTGATTATTGGCAAATCAAAAATTCGAGGGTTTTTCAAAACGAGTCTAGTTATCTATATTTATATAATATATATATATAGGAGACACGATAAATTAGTGGATAGCAGGACACATTGAGGAATCGGAGAGCCAAGTTCAAATTCCAGTTGAATCCATTATATTCACTTACATGCTAATACCATTGGGAAAGGTATGAATCCTCTTCTTCTCCCTCTAGCTATGGGTAAATAACAGGACAGACTGGGGTCTATAGCCTTGGATGGTAACTGGTCTAGGAGAAGGACAATTCTGAATTCAAAACCTATGGAGGGTCGTTTGGGGACCTTGTGACACACAGTGCACCAGGTCTCTGTATTCAGCTCTGTAATAATATAAATATATATATATATATATATATATATATATATATATATAATATATCATATATATATTATTATTTATATATTATATGCATGGTACTTATTAGAAAGCTCAATATCAGAGATAGAACTAACATATTTGGTTGGATTGATGTGAGTTTGTGACCTGGGTTTCACGCTTTTGCATCATCAAACTCACATCAATCCAGCCAAATATATATATATATATATATATATATATATATATATATATATATATAAAAATAAGGTACATATTTCTGAAACATGTACGAGGTCAAATCAAAAAAAAATATCGGGCTGATATTATAAAAAGAAAACTACAACATGTATATATTCAGTACCACAGCGGTTCCCTCAGTGACTATGGCTTGTGCAGCAGTTTTGGGCCAAGGACAACATTCTTAAGGTCTGACAACCACCATATTCCCCAGGTCTTGCCCCTGTTAACCTTTTCCTCTTCCAAAATCAAATCCCACCTGAAAGGAACAAGATTTCATGATGTCAAGGAAATCCAAGAGAATGTTACAATACAGCTGATTGCTATCCCAAAAAAGGAAAGTTTCAGGAATGTTTCTATGAGTGGAAATGATACTGGATAAAGTGTTTGGCTTCAGAAGGAGATTAAATGCTGAATCGATACTGCAATAAAGCAGAGCATAACTTACTTAATACGAAGCATGTTTGAATTGCAGCAGCTGTAACAAGAAATCTGGCTGAAATATGTGCAACAACTGTCAATTGATGAAATGGACATCATATCTATGCAAATTTATTATCACCTGCCACTTACTATACAAGTGGCTACATTGCTTGCTAGAGGAGAGTAGTAATTCTGTAGATGACGCTCGTGGTGTGTAGTAGAGAGAAAAAGCAGTACAGAAGACATTATCAAAATGCTCAATACTTAATACAGATATGTGTTGTAGTTTGTGCACCTTGAGGCAGTGTAATGATTAACAAGCTTGTATCACTAGAAAAAATACGACTGAATAGTGAGTTCAATCAACACTGGGTGCCCCACAATTTTGGCCTTGTACCACATCTAAGCTATGCTTGGAAAATCATTATATGTTGTAATTTTCTTTTATAGCATCACTCCTGACTCTCTTTGATTTGACCTTGTGGAATCTTCCACATTAGCCTTCTACCCCTTTTGGAGAGATGTATTCTTCCCTAGAAAAAAGCCTTAACCAATCACCACTTCGTTTTAGTAAATTCAATCTTCTATTGGTTAAGAAACACTAAACTGTAGCAAAGTCGAAACAGATCCTTTTTACCGCCGAAGCTCCCTGTAGCCGATTTTTAACCACAAAATCGCATGACTCAATTCAAGTCAGTCAGTCAGTCATCAAGTTTCGTGAGATGCTACCAAACTCCACGCGTGTCAATTCACTGACACAACATCACTTCAAAATTCTCAACAAACTCAACACAGCACTTGATCGACCGTTGTCCACGTAGTAATCAAAATACAATTGACTTAAAAAGTGATTGTTTTCACTCCACAAACAGTAATTGTACAATTCATCAATTTAGCCAAACAGTTAAAGGCAAACAACTCTTCACAACTTAAATTCTAACTAACAAGTAACACATGCATACACACTAGTATTTGAACGAAAACATTTGAGATTTTTCCTTGCAGAAACCAAATTATTTTAATTTCACTAACAAATCAAAACCATTATTGACCAAATTTCTGCATGAACATTCTTCATAACCTTGTCTCAATTGCCACAATCAACAAACATTCTGTTATCCTTGCATGTATATCTATTGTATATATAAAAATCTCTTTATTGTTGGATCTCTAACCACTGTGTTTTTAGTAATTTCTTGCAATACAATTTGTCTTTATATTCTTTATTTAATCTACGTGTTGTGGGATAATGCATAATAAGCACGCATAACCTTTGCCTTACATAAATTACTTTCTGATACATTTTCACTCAGCTACAACCCACAACACCCTCATACATGTTTCAGAAATATGTACCAGTTTTTAACTTATATAATGATAAAAATATAGTCTTAAGGTATGTTATATTTATAGGTAAAAGTGCTCAATATCAAGGATAGGGTGTAGGTAAATATAAAAGTGGACACTGAGATCAACACTGAGCAGCGACAGTCTGTTTCATGCTTGAACGCAATCTTCAGGCCATATATTCAGTTACTGCTGTTCCTGAAATACATATTTTAGCAAAATTTTCCTCTTGTTAAGTTTAGAAAACTTTCCTTTTAAATGGTATATGTTTTCTCTTCACCCTCAACAATTAAGCCTTCAAGTGTTATAAAAGAATGTCACTGAAATAGCTGTGCTCAGCTCCCAATAAATTCAAATTTTAGTTATTCAATATAATTATAATATATAGAAACAAAACAAATTTAACCTATTATGGAACGATGTTAATCCTAAAACGTATACTTTGTATAATAAAAATTAGTTCATTAAAATATTACAAAATTCCTTTCGTATTGTCAGTATTTACGTTTTATTTTAAAATTTGTTCAAATTTGCAGAAAACTGTTTTTTCTTGGCAAGGGCAAATAACTCTGTTATCAATTGTCTTTATTCGAAATTAGAAAATAGTATAAAATATTTTTTAAATTATATTTTCGTGATTAGATTTCAAGTATTTTACGCTTGCTGTTTGCATGAAAATCGTATTATGACAAATGAAAAATGGATGAAAAAAGCTATTTCTTTTTGCTTTTTTAAATAACGTGATCAAAGGGAAATAATTCTTTACTTCTCTCCGAAGAAGAGAGAAAATCACTGGAAAAAAAAGCACATCCGTCTGCTATTATATTTAACAAATAAAAAAACGCGGGAGTCTTGATCTTTTCTTTTGATCAAATATCGATTTTTTTTTTCCTTTTGATCCTTATATCTTATCAGTATTATAATAAAAGAAAGATGAGAGTTCATTTGTATGAATTAGAAATTATAGTTATCCTTAAAAATGTCTGTAGTAGCCGGCCACATTTTCAGACAGGTCCTCAAATTTCTTCAACAATGTCAAAGCTTCAACAAAATTGATATAGAATGTTAAGGAATTACCTTAAATTTTCTTAACTTTAATTTAGGGTTAAGAATTCTTATGACTAAAAAGCAATTCAAGTTGTGTAGGCACTATCATTGAATCTTTAAATTTTTTCTGAGTACACACATGCACGCACACACACACACACACACACACACACACAAACAAACACATGAATAGTAAAGACGAAAATGTATATATATAAATATATATGTGAATAGTAAAGACAAAAATGTATATATATAAATATATATATGTGAATAGTAAAGACAAAAATGTATATATATAAATATATATATGTGAATAGTAAAGACAAAAATGTATATATATAAATATATATATGTAAATAATAAAGCCAAAAAAAAATATATATATATATATAAATAAATATATGAAAAAATATAGTCTTAAGGTCTGCTATATTTATGGGATAAAGTGCTCAATATCAGAAATAGAGCATGTGTAAATATAAAAGTGAACATTGAAGTCAACACTTAGAGGCGACAGGCTGTTTCATGCTAGACGCAATCGTCAGGCCACATAAATATATATATATATGAATAGTAAAGACAAAAGGAAAACTTAATGTAGCCAACACATTTTGTCCACTGCAGGATCAAGGCAAATGCAAGAATTTTATTTTGTAACAAGTAATTTTCCAAAACATCACTTACTCACTTTCTTTTATTAGACATTGGATTGTATCACTTCACATCACTCATAGCTTGCCTGACCTTTTCAGCTAACCTGATCAATATTTATTAGTGTTCCTAACTCAAGAATTTTGAAAAACCAATAACATTTTTGCTCTTGTATATAATTTTTCTCTTGTATCTAATTACTTGTTACAAAATACATCCTTAAATTTGGATGTAATTCTGCAAAACTCAAAGACAGTCATAAGATAAGTGAACAGATTTAATTTATTTTATTTATTATTAATGCTCTATATCCATGTTTCTTGTTTAGGATTGTGTTTCTGGTTCCTTCTAAAGTCTTCTCATCCTCTTTCACTCCCAGTAGCCCCTTGTGTCTGAGTGGATTTATTGCCTTGCTTGGGATAAATTGATTACAAAGAAAAATCTCTGATATAGAGCACTCTAATAAGAAAGACTGCTTGCCTTAGAAATGTTATAAAAATTATAATTATAAAAGCTTAGTGAACCAGTTGTTGGATTATCTGAAAATAATTTTATACATTAATAACCAATATATAATACCTAAACATATAATTATTACCATTGTTGTACATTCTGCGAAGGCTGAAAAAGGATTTTCTGTGATGAACATAATTTACTCTGACAAAAGAAATTATCTTGAAGTTAAAAATGTGGCAAATCTTCTGGTCATAAATTTGATACGTCTTTTATTGGATCTTTAGGACTGCAGCAATTCAGTTTGAATATAATAAATAAATGTTTTCTATTAAATTATCAAAATGGTTTAATTCTTTTTATGAAGTGATTTTTTTTCATTCTCAGATTGAAGAGAAAATAAACAGAATAGGTTCCTAAAAATTACATACCTTTATAGAACTGATTTCTGGAAATTTGGGGTGTCATTATTGCACAACAGGAACAATCAGTTTTGTCTTTGAAGCATTTGTTGACCACTTGATACCTTCTCCAACAAGAGTTGTCCTTTTTCATATGTGGCTGTTTGGAAAGGGTAATGAGACAATGCAGGTGAAGGTGTTGCCAAGATTTGCATATGGACTGAGTAACTAATTTGCATGGTAGCAGTAATGATTGATTATTAACCAATCCCTGCTGATCTCTGATTGGGACCAAGGATACTTAAGACTGCTTTTTTTTTTTAAGTGAAAATCCTTATTTCTTCTCCCAAGAGTGGCATTTGGATACCAGTTAGGCATCTAGGATATTGGTTTTTCTGGGCGAAACAATGGTAACTTCGTCCCTAAATAATGTAGTCTGAGAAGTTTTCTCTATTTTTTTCTTACTTAAGTTAACTTAGCTGGGCCATGTATGCTCACTGGACCCTATTATTTTTGTTCGTTTTTTCCTTAGTTTAAGGTTTACAGCCACATGATATTGAAACACCAGTTCCCATATGATCATCAAAGTTAAGCAACATCAAGCATGGTCAGTACCTAGATAAGTGACTGTTTGAGAAAACCAGGTGATGTTGTGGATGTCAACAAGTTTGGGGATTTTGTGTAGATTTTTTAGGTGATGGCGCTTGTTCAATATATAAACAAAGAAGATAGAAAAAGCATACAAATTTGGAAAGGGGAAAGAGAAAGATTATGTCCTTTCTGGAAGTAGGATTATAAAGTTGCAGATGTGACCAAAAACCCTTTCCAGTTTCTTTATAACTTGCATTATGGGAAAATGAATTTATTATTATTTATTAGTTTATTTCATTTTCCCACACTGTAAGCTTGGACATGTGAGTGATATAATTGAGAATGGCTCAGAACTGTTAATTGGAGAGCTGAGTTCCAATTCTGGTTGGGTTCATTATATTCACTTATGTGCAAATACCCTTGAGAAAAGTATGAAAGCATTCCGAGAATAGTCTTTTTTCCCATATTTTGTAACACTGACTACCCCCCCCCCATTTTCTTAGTGGCTTTATTGCCTTGGTGTTGTGGTACGATCCACCTAATTTACATAGTGGAGTGTCGACCATATAAATATGGTTGGTACCGGGAAGACTGGGGAGGAAGAAGAGATCCAATCCAGAGACTCTGCCCGACTGCGACTAAGTCAACCCATTCTACAGGAACGGTCTTCCCAAGAATATACCAAACTATCTGTAAATATTGTGTACACGTTCTTGTGTCAATACATTTTGTTTAAGTACATTTTGTGTTGTATTATTATTATTCCATGTTTTATTCAAGTTTCAACACTTGGTTAGGGTGAAATGATTAAAAAAAAATATTATGCTTTCCTAGTTGTTTAAATAGATCAAATTTGTTTGAGCTCTCATTCAGATATAGTAGTGACAAGGTTTATGAAGAAAAAAGTTTTTCATTTTTCATTATGAAATTTTATATCTTCACCAGCACCCCCACCCCCACCCCCACCCCAAAACACAAACCAACCCAAAGTACCATATCTATTTGGGTATCATGTGACTTTTGAAGACCTAATTTTCAAGCTAATTTTAAGGTGGAGGTCGCATCATACATGAGATATAACATTCACGTATGTACTGTTGGCCCTGGCTACACTATTAACTAAACTACAGAGCAACCTCAGTTCTTGAATGTCTCACATGTTGAACAAATCAGTTTTCAAACAGAAAATTCAAGATGAAAATGCTTCAGTTATTGAACACAATTTTGGTTCTCAAAAAACATTGCCAAACCAAGTTAACCAAAATGGAATCATTTCTTAGTCGACCGCCATTTTGTTTACATTCGTGTGTTGTGCTATGCTTTTCTTTTCCAATTTTATTGTACCATGCCTTTTTTATCTCTTCATTGGCCCTTAGTCATGGCTCCAAAGAAAGCTAGCAGTAATACTGGTATAGTATATATACATACATATACAGTGTGTGTGTATATATATATATATATATATATATATATATATATATATTTTCATTATATATATATATATATATATATATATATATATATACACACTGTATATGTATGTATATGTACCAGTATAACTGCTAGCTTTCTTTTCATCCTCAAGCAAATGAAATGGAACTAATGTCTTTAATTTAATTACAAAATTAAATTCAAAGCTTTTAGCTTCCATTTTTGAAACATGGTTAGAACTGTGTAGTGGAAAAACCATATTTTAAATCAATAAATTTATTATATATATATATATATATATATATATATATATATATATATATATGTGTGTGTGTGTATATATATATATATATATATATATATATATATATACACACACACACACACAAATCTCAAATGTCTCACATGTCAAACAAATCTGTTTTTGAACAGAAAATTCAAGATGAAAATGGTCTAGTTATCGAACAAAATTTCGGTTCTCGAACAACATTGCTGAACCGAGTTAACCTGAATGGAATAATTTCTGAGTCGACTGCCATGTTGTATACAGTCATGTGTTGTGCCGTGTTTTTCTTTTCCAATTTTATTGTACTGTGACTTTTTTCTTCTACATTGATTCCTATTGGAAAAATAGTTTCAGTTTACAAACATTTCAGGTTATGAATGGCCTTCAGAAACAAATTAAATTTGTGAACCGAGGTTCTACTGTATGTATCCATTTACTATAGTCAAATTATCTTCAAAATTAGGTCTTCAAAGGTCACATGATACACAAATATATACGGTAATTGCAGAAACAAAAAAAATGGTAAAATTCATACACTGATGTCCTCAAGGCCCAGTGGATAAAGGCGTTGGTTGGATCCAGTGACTTGACCCAAAGAGATGTGAGTTCAATACCTGGCTATGGCAGTGGTGAACAAAAACTTGGAAAGTTGAGTTAAAGGAAGATAACTGAGACACCCAGAAGAGGCAGGGCACGTGGAACTAGAACAGTCTATCCCAGTGGATGAAATAAAAGGTTCAGTTTGAAATTCCAATCACCTGAAGGGGGCTGGTTTGTACAATGGCCAAAAGGTTGTGAACGTGACAATAAAGATGAGGACAACAGTCTGCACAATATAAATAATGTAAATAAAACAATATCCAGACAAAATATATTCTGGAATATTCTAATACTAACCTCAAATCATCCCAGAAGCAAAACAAGCAAAATCCAAACAAACAAAACTAATAAATGTTCAGTCCTCTTTATTCAGCATTAGTTTATAAATATTATAACTGGTTTACATGTCAAGAATGAATAAAACAATGACAACAGAATATTTAACAAATGTGTTCTAAATTCCTGTCTGAATTCTTGGAATTCTTATTACCTTCTTTCAATAGCGTTTTTTGTTCCTTCATTATTGTTTGATTGAATTAAATTTGAAAGAATTTCAAAAGTGTTAGAAATGTTATTAGGTCATTTAATGTTATTAGGTCATTTAACCCTTTGCCTGTCCAGAACATTTTCATGTGTACTATCCAAACGTCCATGCTTGTTTTTAGATTTATAACTATTGCAATGCAACTCAGCTTATTTGGCAAATAGAATATGCTGATATTTTGTGTTTCACATAAAAAAAAACCTGTACATAATATGTGATGTACAGGACGCACTAATCATAAGTTATTTACTTTCTGCTCTGTGCATCTCATGTGATACAAAGGTTATAATCATTTCAATAAAGTGGAAAAATAGATATCTTTTATTTGAGACCTTACATTATCAGTCAAGTGTCCTGGGTTATATATAATGCACAAAATATTAGATTAGGCATTTCCTTAGAGGTTCTGCTCAATAGTAGACTCTTTCCTTAAGAATCCTTAGTTTTAGCACTCTTTTAGCATCATGGCCCATGTGCACCACATATGATGCATGGATATGGAAATCACATGACCTGTGCACCCCATATGATGCATGGATATGGAAATCACATGACCTGTGCACCCCATATGATGCATGGATATGGAAATCACATGACCTGTGCACTACATATGATGCATGGATATGGAAATCACATGACCTGTGCACCCCATATGATGCATGGATATGGAAATCACATGACCTGTGCACCCCATATGATGCGTAGGATAGGCAAAGGGTTAAAAATCTACTTTGAATTCCAAACTGTGGAGAAGGCAGTGGGAAACTACTCCATTCTGTTTTTCAAGAAATCATAACAATTCACAGATAATAAATAAAGGAATCTGTGGAGGACCATGATCCTTCAGGACATATAATGTGATGTTTAATAGAAGCATGGATTAAATAACAGGGTAGACTGGGCCTTCTAGTTCTGGATGGTAGCCAATCTAAGACTCAGAATTCAAAACCCTGGGGAAAAGAATGGGAAAATACCTCATAAGATGTCTTGGTAGTTCACAGATAATAAAGATGTTGTAGCATACCTGTGGACGATAATGAGTATGCCCCTATTCCCATAAATACAGTAGTGAATACTGTAGATGGTCCAGAGATTCGTCTCCAGCTGGGCTGGTCAAACTCTCTGCCTCCAGGCAGAGAGGATCCCCAGACAAGGCTATGTTGAAGGGCAGAGTCTCGTCTCAGGGAAACAGCTACCCAACCTCATTTTATACAAGGTCTATGGGGAATTTTTGGCCAAGCCTACAGGCTTGGATACCTCACATTAAATTTGGCCTTGTGCCACATCTGACCATGTGGGGGTGGTTGGTAGATATCCTAGAGTTGGAGATTCATTGTAGAATTCATTTGACTCACTTCTAGCAGTTGACTACTTCTTCTACATGCCACTGGCAAATCTTATATGTGTTATTCTTGTCCTAAGTATTATTGTTCCTTACCAACATTTGTGTGATTATTCTATTCAGTAACCTTCCCTAGGTTACAACAAAAGAAAAAAAGAAAATGTGAAGAGCCGTGATCACCTACTCCACATATAGGAGAATAGCCTAGTGAATTAAAGCATTGGTTCATGAATTTGGTGACAGAGTAATTGCAAGTTCAATCCTTGGGCCGGGCAGTGGGTACTTGGACTCAGTGGAAACAGGGCAAGCAATAACCAATCAATACTAAAACGAAACTAGATGAGATATCCCTAGACATGAGCAATGGGACAAGAACAGTCTACCTCTGTAGATAAAATAAAGAGTTCAGTTCATAATTCCCTGTAGGTTGCTGAATTGACATATACCTGAGGAAAGTTGGAGAGCACAACAGCTGAAATAATGGGATAACAACAGAGATGAGAGCAATAGCGTAAATAGCGGTAACTCCTCATTCCATTCTTCTATTTGTCATGTCCTTTCAGGATGTTGGCAATCATGGCTCTCCACAATTTCCTATTCTTTGTAGCTCTTAATAACTTTTATGATTTTGTCATCTCTCCCAAATCTTCCTCTGCCATCCATTCACACTAGTTTGCCAGATAGGTTGTGTGTTACTTTCCTTTGGCTCTCTTACTTTCAATTTGTCCTCTGGGTATCAAATTTTCCAACCCCACTTTCCTCATTATATGCCTTATAAATTTCAACTGCCTTTTCCTGATGTTAAGTATATGTCCTTTTTGTTGCCATTGTCTCTCTTTGTTTTTGTTCACATGTGCAGTCCATGGTATTCTCAGCATCCTTCTGTAGAACCATATTTCTGCAGCTTCAAGTCTGTTTTTCATCTGTGTTATATAGCGTATCTATGAACACTAATGGGTATGTCCCAATCTTCATAAATACGTTGGACACTATTGTAAGTGGGGGTAATATGCTGTCTAAGTAGTCCACCACTAGCTACTGGTGAGTATTGTATTTTTGTTATAAAGATTACCATTTCATTTCCAACCTCCATTTTGGTTATTCATCTTTCATAACCCTTCCTAGGTTACAACAATCTGTGAAGAGATTGTCCAGCATTCACTGCCATAGAGGAGGACTGATACTACATAACATTTCAGTACTCTTTTATTTGTTTCTAAAAATATTTTTCTGTTTCTTAATACTTTGCTCAGCTTTTAGAAGGCATCTTTTGCTGTTACAATGTGCCTTTGAATTTCCATGTCACACTTTCTGTCCTCTGTTAATATGCTTCCGACGGTATCGAAATCATTGCACCTGTTTGATTTCAGTATCCCCAATCTGTAATTTACATGTTCGGCTGTCCCTTTTGCTAACAACCATGCATTCAGTCTTCTTGCAATTGATATTTAGTCCTTTCTTCTTGCTTTTCTTCATTTCTGTAGGATTTCTTGATGTTTCTTTTCTGTGTCTGCTATCAATGTTGTGTTATCTGTATATCTTATATTGTTAAAATTATGGCTGCCAATAATGAAACCTGGTAAGACTTCTGATTCTCTCAGAATTGCCCTGCTGTATTGCTTGAAAAGGTTCGGCATAAATAAAAAGAGGTTAAAAGATTGAATTCCCATGATAAATTTATGACATAAGTACAAGGTCTGATTAAAAAGTATTCGTACTGGTGCTACAACACTCCCCAGATCTGACAACTTGATAAAATCCAAAGAAGAATCAGCAATATTATCAGTCCTGATTTGTGCTTCAAAATTATTATTGTTACAGGTATTTTGGTGCATAAGATCCTTCTCATCTTCATAGATAGTTTTTTTCTTTTCTAATTTCTTCAAGTTTCATAAATTTATTGTAAGGAGCATTTGGGAGAATTTATTTTATATATACCTGCTTCAAAATTATTATTGTTACAGGTATTTTTGTTTCTAATCATATCCATAATAGTTTTGGATGTAGTTGTATTTATCTTGATATTGTCAAGATTAGATTAATTGTTTTATATAGTAGATATTAAGGAGTTAAGGAGTTAGTAGGTAGTATTATATGCCTGTTTTTATCACCTATATATATATATGTATATATATACATATATATATATATATATATATATATATATATATATATATATATATATATATATGAAGAAATATACTCTTAAGGTGTGCTATATTTATGAGATAAAGTGCTCGATATCAGAGATAGAGATGTAAATATAAAAGTGAACATTGAAGTCAACACTTAGAGGACAGGCTGTTTCATGCTAGATGCGATCGTCAGTCCTGATGATTGCATCTAGCATGAAACAGCCTGTCGCCTCTAAGTGTTGACTTCAATGTTCACTTTTGTATATGTATATATATGGAAAAGCGTGAAACCCAGGGTCACAAACTCACATCTATCCAACCAAATATGTTAGCTCTATCTCTGATATTGAGCGCTTTCTAATAAGTACTGTGCATATAATATATAAATAATTATACATATATATATTTATTTATATTTATATACACTTTTCACACACATATATATATATATATATATATATATATATATATATATATATATTAGTTTATGCAAACTTAGGTAATCCATATGGGTAGACCTGGAGGAGGATGATATCCAGAGAGCTCAATGTAAAATTCAGAGCAGATATGTTTGAATAAAAGAGAGTCTTTTATTCAAACAAATATATATATATATATATATATATATATATATATATATATATATATATAATAATTACATTTCTCAAAAAAAAGATCTCATAACCCCCTTTTATTTTTAGATTGTAAGATATGTTTTTTTTTTGAGATGATAATGATTTAGTAATACAAGTTTTATGAATGAACACATGACTGGAAGGGAGAAGAGGTGGATTATACATTTCCCAAAGGGTATTTACACATAAGGGAATATAAAAAACTCAACTAGAATTACAACTTGGCTCTCCAATTAACAATTCCAAACTATTGTCCATTACATCACTTGCACATCCAAACTTACAGTGTGTGAAAATTAAATAAACCAATGAATAATAATAAAGAATAAAAATAAATAAATTAATTTTCCCATAATGCAAGTTATAAAGAAACAGGAAAGGGTTTCAGGTCACATGTGCAATTTTATGATCCCACTTTCAGAAAGGACAGAATCTTTTTCTTTTCACCTTCCAACAATATCATTTGGACGTGTTTTCATCAGCCCTACTCACAGGTAGAGATTTGGCCATCCCAACTCTGCGCAAGGCTGACTTGAGCTTGACCACCTTTACCCATTCTTATCCTTAGTTTCCATTAATAATTTTTGAACCAAAAAGGAAAATGGACATATTCAAGAAAACTTTGTCTCAATACAGTCAATGTAAAAAGAATGTCAATGTCCATAGCAGAAACTCAAGTTTTTTTTTGTATGCTTCTTCTACCTTTGTTTATATATCGAACACTTTCACCTAAAAAAAAAATCCCCAAACTTGTTAACATCCACAACAGCACCTGGTATTCCCAAACAGTCACCTATCTAGGTACTGACCAGGCTAGATGTTGCTTAACTTTTGTGATCATATGGGAACTGGTGTTTCAATATCATGTGGCTGTAAACCTTAAACTAAGGAAAAAACAAACAAAAATAATAGGGTCCAATGAACATACATGACCCAGCTAAGTTAACTTAGGTAAGAAAAAAAAGATAAAATCTTTTCAGACTACATTATTTAGGGATGGAGTTACCATTGTTTAGCCCAGGAAAACCAATATCCTAGATGCCTAACTGTCATCCAAATGCCACTCTTGGGAGAAGAAGTAAGGATTTTCACTTAAAAAAAAAAAGAAGCAGTCTTAAGTATCCTTGGTCCCAATCAGAGATCAGCAGGGATTGGTTAATAATCAATCATTACTGCTACCATGCAAATTAGTTACTCAGTCCATATGCAAATTGCAAATCTTGGCAACACCTTCACTTGCATTGTCTTTCCAAACATTCACATATGAAAGAGGACAACTTTTGTTGGGGAGTGGTCAACAAATGCTTCAAAGATGAAACTGATTGTTCCTGTTGTGCATGATGAACACAAGTTGGGGTCTCTTCAGTTTGCCTGATTCATTTCTATCATACAATATGTGACAACAAAGACTGTGTTTTGCCAAAAAGCTGTCAACAAGGGTAATTATGGAAGATGATGTTTCTAAGGCAAGCAGTCTTTGTGTTATTATAGCACTCTATATCAGAGATTTTTTTTAAATCAATTCATTCCAAGCAGTCACCCATCTAGGTACCGACCATGCTCAACATTGCTTAACTTCGGTGATTGTACAGGAAAATAATTTATTACAATGTTACAGTAATGTCACCACAATGTCACATATCCTCCAACCAAAATGCAACATGTCTGCAATATTGCAATAATATTCAGTGTTAGCAGGGGAGTCTGACTCGTAAACACACAGCAGGATATATGGGCATTGTTCAGTATCTGTCAATATTTCTGAGATGATTTATTATGTACACTATTTACATTATTCGGACTATTGTCCTCATCTTTGTTGCCATATTTATCCGATCCTTCAGTATCTGTCTATATTTCTGAGATGAGGTATTATGTACACTATTTACATTATTCAGACTATTGTCCTCATCTTTGTTGCCATATTTATTACAACGTTTCGGACGTTGTACTCTCAGGCCTTCTTCAGGTGGTTGGAATGTCAAACTGAACCCTTTATTTCGCTCACTGGGGTAGACTGTTCTAGTCCTCAAGGACATATTAGATCCAATAACAAGACCCAAAAAGTGTGATTTCAATACCCGGTTAAGGAAGTGGAGAACTTTCTGAGGGTAATTAATAGGAGATAACTGATAACTGACATCCATTAAACATGTCATGTGGAACTAGAATAGTCTACCCCAGTGAGCAAAATAAAGGGTTCAGTTCGACATTCCAACCACCTGAATAAGGCCGTAGCGTACAACGACCAAAACGTTGTAATAAATATGGCAACAAAGATTAGGACAATAGTCCAAATAATGTAAATAATGGGCATTGTTATTCAAATATTTTTATTAAATAAATAAGTTCTTGCCGATTTTAGGTAAGAATGGTGAAGCACGGGCAGCTGCTTTGAATATCTCAGAAGGCATTTGACAGGGTTTGGTGTACTAGTCTTCACAGGTTGAAAGGTTATAGTATTTTTGGTAAACTTTTCAAACTGATTCAGACTTTCTTATCAAATCGTGAAATGAAAGTTGTACTGAATGGCCACATTTCTATATCTTTTTGCATTAATACAGGTGTTCACTAGGGCTCTATCTTTGGACCTACATTGTCCCTAATTTTCATCAATGACCTTCCTGATGTCATCAGTTGTCAACTCAATATGTATGCTGATAACACAATTATTTACTTCTGTCTTAATGGTAAGTTTGATCAGTTCAGTAAAGTCAAATTGGCAACTGATCTCAAAAGTGACCTACAATCTATTGTTAACTGGGGCAAGCAATGGCTTGTTAATTTTAACACCTTCAAAACAAAACTGATCTCTTTTAAATATTTGAGAGAACCCTTTGTGCTTCCATCATCCTGGTTGATGCTAACCTCCAGGAGAGTAACTCAAGCACCTTGTCGGACTAACGTTTACCACTGTCATGAAGTTGGAAGATTATATTGAATCAATTGGTAGGCCTGCTGCTAGAAAAGTTGGTTCACTGTGTCTCATGCTAGACAATTTTTCTCACTAGAAACTATCTTACATATTTATAAGTCTACTATTCGTCCATGCTTTGAATATTGTGGTCTGGTGCTTCTGCTATATATTTAGAGATTCTTGATATAATCCAAAGAAGAATCTGCAATGTTATCAGTCCTGACTTGGCATCTTGCCTTCAGTTACTGTCATAATGTAGCTTCCCTATGGCTTTTCTATAAATATTTTCATGGCAATTGTTCCGATAAACTTTCCTCTTTGGCACCTCAACTTTAAAAATTTAAGCACAATATTATATTGGCAGATAGGTTTTATAATTTCACTGTTGAAATTACTAGATATAACTGTAAGTTTTATGCTTATAGTTTCTTCTCTCACACTTCTCGCTTGTGGAACTCTCTTCTGGCCTCTTGCTTTCCTGTCAATCACAATCTTCAAAAATTTAAATACAATACCAATCCTCATCTTCTTTCATCTTGAATCTTATCCTTTTATTGTCCTTTCTCTTCAATGTTTTCTTAGTTTCTTTCACATTCAGTAACCCCTTTTGTCTCAGTGGCTTTATTGCCTCACTTGGGTAAAATGGTTAAAAAATAAAATATTGATATATACATATTTATATGTATATATCAATACATGGTCCATGTCATGCTTGTAGTATTTGTATATTTTTTACTTGTGTCAGTGGTTGTTAGCTGAGCCCAAGTGGAAGAGAGAAGAGCCTTCCCTATTTAGAAGCTTGGTGCAACACACTCTTACCAATCTTATTTTGGGTAATGTGCCATACTCATTTGCCAAGAAACATCACAGTTTGAGTTCATAGATAAAAATTTAGATCTATTAACCTTTACACTATTGTTCCACATTATGTGTAAATATTAAATTTCTAAATATCATATCAAATGTAAAATTATCAGAAATGTGTGTTTATTTACAAAAGAATTTAGAAGAGATAGTTATCTATTCTAAATTTTTTCATATGTAGTCAAAAGAAAAAGATCAGTCTATCATGAAAGAAAAATTTTACTAACGGATTGTTATTTATCAGTGTTCAAATGCAGATAAAAGCCAGGGTTTTGAGTGTTGCTCTCCATTCATTTATAAAATTGATACAACACAAAGATTTTTTTTTCATCATTTCAGCTCAAGGAAGGCAATAAAGCTACTAAAACACAAGAGGTTTAGTGAGTGTGAAAGAATAACAGAAAAAAAAGAAACATTATTAAGGGGAGAGGACAATAAAATAACAAAAATTAAGAAAGCAGAAGATAATGATTAACATTGTACTTAAATTTTTAAACATTAAATTCAGGAAAGCAAGAAGCTGAAAGAGAGTTCCACAAATGAGAAGTGTTCAAAAAGAAACTGTTAGCATAGAACTTACGATTATATGATGTAATCTAGCTGTCAATCTAGTATTGTGCTTAAGTTTGTAAAGTCGAGTTACCAAAGAATAATTCAGAATAATTACCATGAAAGTATTTACAGAAAAGGCACAGGGAAGCTACATTATGGCTGTGGGAAAGTAACTGAAGCAGAGAGTCTAGATACTAAGTCAGGACTGATAACATTACACATTCTTCTTTGTATTTTATCATTAATCTCTAAATATATAGCAGGAGCACCAGACCAGATGTGGCAGCAATAGTCAATGCATGAAAAGTCTTGTAAATATCTATAATTTTCATGGTAGGTGAATACTGACATATATTTAAAGACAAGGCAATAAATAGGGATGACAATTTTCTTTCATAGACGCACAGTTTAATATAACAATTTAATTCTATTTCATTACTGGACGTTATCTTTGGCACTATAATGATTTTGTAAGCTGATATGTCCCAGAAAGGGATATATTTGTTCGAAGTAGCAAAGTGGTTGTTGACTACTGTAACCGAGTAGGACAATCTAGCAGGTAACCGTAATGGACTGGTCCTCGTCGTAGTGGTAGGCAATAGGCGAAGACAATAGATGTAGTCCATGTACCTCCAGATCAGTCTGTATTTATGGCTGACACCAGCCAATCATATTACTGTGAGGGGGAACCCAGGTGTATGCATATTCATTACATCATAAGCATAGCTTACATGTGACACAAGGAACACCCAGGGAGGATCAAACTCACTACTTAGTTGTAATAGACCTAGTGAGACAAGTTTGCTAACCATTATACCACATCGAAGTGCTCATTAGCATTACTGGGGGCCTAGGAGGGGGGGGGGGTCTCTCGACACCCTACTTTTTTAAACTGAGAACTGAACAGAAAACTAAATTTGTTTCCCCTTGCCCTCAAACTGTAACAATGCTATCATTTGTCTAAAATCATTATTGCTATTAATTTTCAAAATAAATCAGAAAACATACTTCTTTTTTCTTTCAAATATCAGCTTAAGAAATTTCCATATACGTCTTGTATGCGAAAAAAGTTTATAGGTTTGATTCCAGAAAATAAATACAAGTAAACAACAAAAAAATTGTGTATTTAAAATCCAAACAAAAAGTGTTTATTTCAGAATCAGATAAAAATATATAGAATCAGAAATCATTAAAAATGTAAAAATTAATGACTGATTTAGCCCCCACTACTTTTAATATCTGATTTAGTACCCTCCCACTTTTAATTTTATTTTATGGCAAACTGCTTATAAGATAATTAAGCAATGATGCTAAATTAAATTACTTAGTGAACAGCATCTATCCTCAACTGAAAATTTAATTAACTATTTTTTTATTATCTAACAATGATTCATTTATAGCTGGGTAAATCTATTTATAGCTTATCTCCAGCATTTAATGAATTTAGTTTAAAACTCTCAGAACTTAAAAAAAAAAAAGGCAAAAAGTTACTGATAACAATATTTTTTTGTTTATAGTTGATCAAAAGTTGAAATAAATGAAAATAGTTTTTTTTAAAATAAGAAGATCTTGTTTTAGCTTTTTTGTTTGCTATTCTATAGCTATTGTTATGAAAGATTTAATTGAAAGGTGCACAAAAGAAATCATACAAAAGAATTTCCTGCAAAATATCTTAAGAAACAATTATTTATCCAAATAAGTGGCATAAAGATATAAAAGACTTTTGTAATGAAAAGGCCAAAGAGGCGTAACTCTTGTCTTTTAAGGTCTGACAAAACTGCAGGATTTTCACGTCTCCCATCATTTTTTTTAAAGACATCAATTCTCTGACATAAAATAATCGTTAAGTTAATACATTTAGATTAAATTATGACATTAATGTATCAGAAAATAATTTATGGAGTTATTGGTAATTTTTGTCTTTCGCAAAAAAAAAAAAGCTCCTAATTTTTTTTTTATCTCATCAGTTTTTAAGTTTAATCGGAATTAACTTTATTTTTAAATTTAAATTGTTATTTAAAATAATATATTTTATATTATTTTTATTGCATCATATCTGTTTTTAAAAAAGATTTACTTGGGATGTTGGATTATGTTACTAAACTTAAAACTAAACACTACCAAACAAACGGTAAACATTGTTTTTTTTTTTTTGTAAACACTTTTAATTCCATTTTTTTAACAAACCATTTTTAATGAAAAAAAAGCTTTTTTTGTGATTTTAAAATTAAATCAACTGATTTTTAAAAAAAAAATTGCCAATCTTTCTTAGAACCGGACTAGTTAGAAAATAAATAAATTAAAATTCTATGTTCATAAGTAAATCGTTTTTGAAATCATCTAACAATCAAAACAACTCTACAGTTGGGAACATTTGCTTCCCATCCAAGATTTAATTGTCACAGAGAAGAATATATTTTTTATCTGGTGGAAGTGACTGTGCTTCATGTGAGATACGTAAAAAGGACAATCCACTCTAATAGACTTAAAAGAAGCAATTGCATAAAAACAGAGGTTACTTTTTTTAGTCTCTTTAGTTTTTATATACAGTTGGATACGCGAGCAAAGCCCACATAAAAAAAGAGAGAGTGCGTGTCTGTATGCGTATTATACAGACACACATACAAACAGACATAACTTGAAACACGGGCAGGCATCTATAGAAGCACGAACAATATTTTTAAAAAATAAATTATAAAGATAAATATATAAGAGCGTATTACTTCTCGAAGGAGAGAAATATCAAGAATCGGGGAGAAAGCTAAAAAAGACGAACTTTTTATACGTATATATTTTCATGTATATAAATGTATATACATATACATGGAATTTCCCATGATGCTACGACGGCACTGACGTCATCTAGCAAAACAAATTTGGTCACTGAGTGTTGTGCCGTGTACGCAGTGGTCGAAGTTGGTAACATTAGGGGCTGATTGTTCACTTATATTAATGATACAACAAATAACATAAGCAATTCGGCAATTCTGGCATCGTCCTCAGAATCAGAAGACGGTGGAGTTTCTCCCCCACCGCCCAAAAAGCAACGAGTTTCAGCCGCTAACATGCAGTCAAATGGCTGCCCTCAGCACAATGGAGAGAGCGAGGAGGTAGCGTCGACTTCGCGACCGAATGGTACCTGTTCTGCTACAGCTAATGGTGAAGTGACGACACCAGAAGATAAACAACATCTTCTAAAAAATATGTCGAGGGCTGATCAAGACGTTGTTCGATTAATCGGCCAGCATCTGCGAGGACTCGGATTGAAGTGAGTCCCGTCCCTCTTGAGTGAATGAGAAGGAAGACTAGCTTGTTGACATGACACTACTACTTCACTTGCTTTTTAGTTAGTTCTTTTTTTTTTTTTTTTTAAATATAGTATATGTTTATAACCATTTAACTAACACAAGATAGAGAGACTTTCTTTATTAGTATTATTTTTTTTTAATTACTATGATTATTTCTAGTATTATAATTACAATATATTTCCTTTCATCAAAATATGTATCCCAAATTATTTTTAATAAATAGATTTTATTTTTATAAGTAACGATAAAAAAAAATGCCCCTAAAGTAATTCCTGAAGCCACTGTATTTTTTTTTTAAACTGGTTGTGGTGAATATATTGCTAAATAATATCACTTTTACATATATATATATATATATATATATATATATATGCGTGTGTGTGTATGCATTAGAATGTGTACTCTTTGTTTAAAAAAAAAATACCAACAAGAAACTGTTAGGTTGGTAATTTAATTATATACACATTTTTTGTGTATATTTTGAAAAAAAAAAAACTTATTTTCCGTTTTTTTCTCTCTTAGGTGAACAGAAAAATAAGCTTGGCTATAAAAATGTTAAACTTCTATTTTTAATACAACCAGAAACTCAAGAACATAATTAACTTTATTATTGAATTCTCTTTATATAGGGAAAAATATTGAGAAAAATTAAATTTGTGTGTTTGTCTGTCTATCTATCGATCTATCTCAAAGTCTGAAAATTTCAATCTGTGCTGATTTATAAAAATAAAGGATTTATTTTGCATAAATTTGAATTTTTTTTTAAATGCCTTTTTTTTAAAAAAAAATAAAAAAAAAAACCTTTAAAAATAAAGGATAATTTTTCTCATCAAATGGCTAATATTCTTTCTTTATTATCAAAATTAAATCGTCCATATTTTGTCATTTTTTCCTGTTAATATTGTTTTTTTTATTTTATTTTTCAAATATATAATTTTATTGTAATAATTCTCTTATTTTGTGTATTTTAGTCGCACTGCCGAGTTGTTGATGTCAGAGTCTGGTTGTATGTTGGAACATCCAGCCGCTGCTAAATTTCGGGGACATGTCATGGATGGCGAATGGGAAAAGGTCTGATTTATAATATAATTTTATTTTTATTTACTTTTATTAAAATGCTTCGTCTCCGTCTCGATCTGTCAAGGTATTATTCAATAATCTTCATAATTTTACCCTTTTTTTTTTTTTCCTTAAAATTTATATTTTCCCCACCCTTCTTTCCCCCACCCGAATTTCAGTAATTACTTTTTCATTATTTTACTTAATTGTGCAAAAATTAAAAATAAAATAATATATATCTATAAAAAAGAAAAGAAGGATAATAATATCAGATTGGTAGTATTTATTTCTCTCGTCTTGTTAATAAACAATAATTGGCGAATTTTATTTACGATTTCGGTCTCCGTTTCGTTGACAAAAAAGAAAAAAAAAATGATTTATTTACTTATAGTTTATGTTACATATTATTTATCTAAATTTTATTTTTAGATTTAAACATGGATTTTTTATGTGTGTATTTATTTAGTGACTGCATAGTAGTTTTAACTTTATAAAAACAATGGATTTAAAATTCTCTTCCACAATAAGTAGGTTACTGTGAATGAGAGAAAAAGAAGGGATATTTATAGTCTTTTCTTAGTAAGTAAGTAATACTAATAAAAAAAAAAAACGATATATAAGAAAAGAAGTCTGGTTTGCTTTTATTGTTATTTATACAATCAAAGATAAATTCTCGATTCGAAAAAAAAATGTATTTTCTTAAAAAATCAGTTCATCGAAATCATTTTTAATTTTATTTTTATTTTTACGTATTATTCGTTTTTTTGTTGTTTTTTTTTCGCTCTCTTAACTAGAATTTATTTTATAAATGCTTCTGGGTTGTCTATAGTAGTAGTAGTTGATTTATTTTAGTTTTCATTTCATAAACAGATTTAGATTAAAATCATTAAAATAAAAAATCTTCAATATAACGAAAACAAAAAAAATCGATTTTTTATTTTTTTTTCCAAACCTTCGATCTTTTTATTTTTATTTATTTTTAGAGGTTTTGATAAATAAAAAAATCACTTGTACAATTCGTTTGAATAGGACTTATTTTATTTTTTCGTTTTATTCGATATTTCTGATTGCGAAAAAAGATTATGAAAATATTTACTTTAAAAATTTTTTAAAATGTTGGAAATATTCAGAAATTAGAAATAAATAGATATCTTATTCAGTTTATTCTGATTGGAATAATTAATTGAATAGAATATCGACATTTTTTTTTTATTTAATTAATGTTATTCAAAAAAGCAGGTCTTGTAAAAATGCAGCCTTTTTAAATGAATTGAAGTATTTATTAATTTTTACGATGCCTTAAGTCTAGTGTGGATCGATTCTTTTCAAAAATGTAAATTATCAATCATTTGAAAATGTCTTTCCCCTCCTTACATAATTGTTTATTAACTAGATTTCATTCTATGTCTAAATATTCCGTTAAAATCTTGAGGCTTTTTATTTAATCTTGTTTGGGTTGGCTCTATTTTCTAATCAAACAGGAAGCCTCGGTTTTGTATACCTTTAACTTCCTGTTGAGGGTTTTCCCTCATCACTTCACGATTTTATTGTCTGAATAATCGATAATTATTTCGACTTTGTATACCGATTTCCAGTGATGCCGATTTGCAATCGATCCTATCGAAAATATTAGCGCTAATTTATTAAACAATAATAATAAAAAAATGTCTATATTACTATTATGTATCAGCTGTTTAGCCATTGTGTATATTCGTTTGATGTTATTGATGTCGTCATATTTTCTTTGTGTGAATGAATAGCCTTTAAAAAAAATTCACACATCATTTCCATCTTCCTCTTGAAGAAATATATAAGCGAATTGAATCCTATAAAAATAAATTTCCCCGAAAGAGATTCAAATAATGTTTAGGCAATTATAGATGAAAAAAAAAATAATGTCCAGACTTATTACAATTGAGGCTACAGAAATTTAACAAAAATATTTTTTTTCTCCTTATTAAAGTTTAAATTCTTGTCAAATTAATGTAATTGCTATTTTAACAGATATTTTCTGTAAAGAATCAAAGAGTGCCATGAGTATCACACATTTGCATCAAAATGGTTATTTTATTGAACAATTTACATGAGTCATTTTGATATAAAATGTTTGAAATTTCCTATATTCAGCAAAAAACATTTTATTTTTAAAACTTTTTTTATTGTTTGTCTATATTTCTCCTCACTATTATTAAAGAATACATTTTGATTTTAGGCTGACCATGATCTGAATGAACTGAAATTGTTAATTGAGGACAGTTGTCAGACAATTTTAGTGAGTAACCTTTTCAATTATTTGTTTTCAATTGGTATCAATTGCTTCTTTTGCTATTTTTTTTTTTTTTTTTTTTTTTTTAAACTTTAGTGAAAGAGTTCTAGTCAAGTCTATATAACTTTGTGCCAGATCTGATTTCTAACCACTGCAAAGGTTTATATCAGCCAATAAAGCTAGAAAAAACAAAACAGTAATGATAATTTCAAAAAGATCAACATTCGTTTATATATCCTGATTTGTTTTTAAATGCCACTAATTTTTTTAACAATCCTAATCAGAAAATCCCTTTTTTCCTTTAACATTATTATTTCTTTAATAAATTTACTCATTTCTTTTTCTTCCTTTTTTTTTTTTTTTTCTATACATATTTACTGTTGTCTTACATAATTGACTTGTTTTCTCAATTTCCAAACTCTGTACAAAATTGAATTTTTCAGATTAGTTTCTTTGGAAATGTTTATAAAGAAATCTCTCATTTGTCTATGTATGCTTCAAATGGTTTTAATAAAAACAAGTCTTTAATGATTATTGTAAAAATGGTTTGTTTTGTTTGTATTTACAATAATTATATATACTAGAAGGTTGTCACATTACATATAAAGAATACTGATGGCAAATCCTGACATGTATATAGAAAATCAGTATGTTAGATAAATCTGAGTTTTCATTCAATTTATTAATTCTTCAATAAATTACTTTTTTTTTCTTTTTTTTGTTTCACTTTAAATAGTCTTTGACATTACAAATAATAAATTCTTTGTTTGTACATTATTTTGACAATCTTAGATTTTCATTTAATAACTGTTTTATGAAAAAAAAAAAGGAACTTTGCAGTTTTAGCAACTATTTTTATATTTAATGTATTTAATTTTCAACAAGATGGAAATGTCGTAAAAATTTAAATTTTTTTCATTCTGATTCATCTTTTTTTTTCTCTTGTAATTTACTTAAATTCAAGGTGATGTTCACAAATCTTAAAATTTTGACTAATGCAAACGTCTATTTATTTGGTTCTATTTTAGAAAATGAAATTTCTTATCTTGGAACAAAAGTATCTTGAATTTTTGGAGGAAGGAAAGATTTTGGATGCATTACATTGTTTACGACATGAGCTAACTCCACTTAAATTTAATACTGAAAGAGTTCATGAGCTTAGTACGTAAGTATCACTCTAAAATATTTCTTCCTATTTTCAAAATGTAATTATTTTATATATTTAGCATTCCCTTTGTTTGGTGTAGAATCTGGACCATAGTGCTAAATTATATTTGTGCTCTTAAATGACTATAATTTTGTGCTGTATTTGTAAAATATAGAGGCATAATGTTGATCTCTCTCATATATATATATATATATATATATATATATATTTATTTATTTATTTTAAGACATTTTATGTTTCTACATTCTTTTATAGATACAAATATTTAAGTAAATGCTCAGTTTATAATAAACAGTATTAAATAACATTTAAATACTGTTTATTATAAAAAAAAAGCATTTACTCAAATATTTGTATCTATAAAAAGAATGTATAAACATAAAATGTCTTAAAATAATTGTTGACTTTGTCCATTTCATTATTTTTATATATATATATATATATATATATATATATATATATATATATATATATATAGAGAGAGAGTTATCAAAATGTTTCTCATCTCTTATACTGTCAAATCACAAAAATATGTAAGGAAATAATAAATAGAACATTGAGTTAGTTATAATTCTGATCAATCACAAGGGAAATATCAAACAAAATGTTTGATTTTTAAAAAGTTAAGTTTTAAATTGAAATCACTTTATTACCTACTGAATTGATTCATTATCCATAAAATCAATTATGCAACAATTCCTTTTGGCATTTTAATGCCATTGTATATATGTTTTGAATTTAAGTATCCAAAGGCATGGAAAAACTGCATGGCATTTTATTAATAAATTAGAAATGAGTAACTTGTTAATAATTTGTTTTTAATATTTTAAACCATTTGAATATAAAATTATCAGCCATGTTTGCTATTTCAGTTTTGAAAGTTTCAGGATTTTTTAAAATACCTTTTTTCTGATTTAATGCTTTTTAAATTTTATTATATATATATATATATATATATATATATATATATAGTTTGGATAATATTTTATTTTGAGATATTTTGATTGCTTTTTTTTTTTTTTTTTTTCTCAACTTAGGTATATGATGTGTAACAGTTCACAAGATCTAAGGGAAACCTCAGAATGGGAAGGAAAAGGAATTGTATCCAGGCAAAAACTTATTGAAAAATTACAATGTAAGTGATGACTACTTTTAATTGTTATTTACATTATTATTATAGTGATTAGTTTTAGTATCACCAATGATAATGATTGCCCTCATTTTTGTTGTTTATTCTTTCTTTTTCTAAAAGAACTTATGAACAAAGGAAATAGATTTATATAAAATTTATCTTTTATAGAAGAAATGCATTTACCTTATTCCAACATTAAGAAGTGAAATGTTGAGTATTGCATTTTGGATTTTTCTAATACATTGGCTAATTTATTTAGATTTTGATCGAGGTTACTTGGAGCTACAAAAATTTGTTTATCAGTTATTTTTTAAAAAAATTAATAAAATGTTTTATGATGGCATATTTTACCTAACATCCACAAAGTATCAATCAATGTATTTTACAAGCATTGGCAAAACATTCTATTGTTAATTTAAAACAAACATTTTATAGAAAGTATTTTAATTTGTTTTAATACATAAATCATTAAAATAATGAAGCAATAAAATATTTTCTATCTATTTTTAGACTCTTAATCTTTGTCAAACATATTTATGATTTTATAATATGCTTTGCTATTTGGATCCACATCTTCATCTTGATTGTTGTACTCACAGTGTTTCTGCCATTGTACATTCTGGCATTCTTGAAGTGCCCATTGTTATGCTCAGTAACCTGCATGGAATTTCGAAGGTTACAGAGCTCAACATACATTAAAGAAGGCTAGAGGCTACAATAATGCGAAAAGCTGCAAGTATAACAATCAAGGCATGTGAGTAATTCCTCATCTCAAAAATTCCAACAGAAATTTGATTTGTCAAAATGTTTAAGTCAAAGCTTTGAGAAATACAAAAGTAATGAACTATAATGAGATTTATTAATTTAATATTTTAATTTGGATTCTTTATCCTTAATTTTAATGTGAAATTCAAATCATTAAGATTTTTGAATGATGCCAAATTTCCAAAACCTAAATGTATTTATTTTAAATCCAATATATTAAATAACATCTATATGAATTTTTTTTTAAAACTTGACAGATTTTTGTTTTTTTAATTTCATAAAATTGGGAATCTGTATAATAAGAAAATGATGGGCTTCATTGCACCAAATTAATTTTTTCTTTAATTTTTTCTTTCGTACATGTCATCCATTTGATAAAGGCTTGTATTTTTCTAAAATATTGTTTACAGATTATATTTATAAATTAGATGATATGGAAATATTTTAAAAATCCTCTTCTGGAAGGATGTTTGCTAAAATCTCTAATCAAAATAAATCCATCACATTAATAGGTGTTCATATTATGGATGATAAAATATCTTTAAAAAAATTATCAGTAAAACAACATTTCTATTGATTTTAACCATTATAAAACAGTAAGTATTAGTTATAGAATAAGTTTTTGCTTGTGCTCTGTTTTATAGCCTTTCTTCCACCCTCTGTGATGTTACCGCCTCGCCGATTACAGACTTTGCTTAGCCAAGCAGTAGAGCTGCAAACAGACCAATGTCCATACCACAATACGAAACTTGACAATAATCTTGATGCCATCTCTTTACTCATCGATCACACTTGTACCAGGTTAGTTTTTAAGAAATTTTCATAAAACTTATTTTGTTGTTGTTTGTTAAGAGCATATTGTCATTTAGATCAAGCATAGTCAACCAGTGATGCCTGTACCAAAAGTGGTGCATTACATGATTAAATGTAATTATACTAATCATTATAGCTATCTTGACCCTGTGAACATTTTTCAGAACCAGGAAAATTTGCTCATTTGGACCTTCATTTTAAAACATGTCATTTTAAAGCATTTTCAGCTCTGATTAAAATGAAAACTAGCTTGCAATTGACTAATTTAAAGAAATCTCTGCTGTTCTCAATAACCCCCAAATATTAAAAGTTTAGCTAAATCAAAACACTCAAAAGCCTCATTAAGAGAATGGTTAAGTTTTTTTTTTTCCTATTAAATCAATAAATTATATAAATAAAAAATTTGTTCAAGAATTAATAGACAATATGTTTTGAAATGCATGCTTAAAAAAAAAAAAAATGTGACGTGAAAAGTTAGCCACATCTGATCTAGATGATCATCTGACATTTGTTATTTCAATAAACAAACTAATGGCCTTGTAAATTCTAGGGAAGGACATGTTACTGTGCAGATTGCAAAAAAATTATATATATATATATATATATATATACTATGAAAGTGATTCATGGCATTTTTTTTCTATTGTCATTAATCTCTTGGAATAAACAATTTCCAAAAGTATTTAAATTTGAGCAAATCACACTTATTTTAAATTTATTTGAAGGGTAAAATTTGCTTTCTCTGTTAAGGAATTTTTGTGTGTGTATGTATATATAGAATTTAAAGGCAGCATGGTGGTGTAATGGATAGTGGCTCAAATTGAGGAATCTGAGAGCAGAGTTTGAATTCCAGTCAAATCCGTTACATTCACTTACGTGCTAATACCTTTGGGAAAAGTGTGAATCCTCTTTTCCCCCTCCCAGCTATGGGTAAAATAGCAGGACAGACTGGGTTCTATAGTCTTGGATGGCAACTGATCGATGAGAACAACAACTCTGAATTGGAAACCTGTGGAGGGTCGTTTGGGGGACCTTGTGGCACGTAGTGTACTAGGCCTCTGTATTCAGCTCTTCAAAAAGTATGATTGGTTTTGCTTGAAGCCTTCACCACTATAATCAAATGATTTGTGCAGCTAGTCTGTATGTCAGTTTCTAGGAACTGAGTTGCTTGACACTCATACATATTAAAAATGATGGGAGAGTCCATTAGAGGATTTAAAAACCAGACATAAAAAAAAAAATAAACAACACACTGTTCTTTAAATTCATTTATTGTTTTTTGTAATACTTTCACATTTTTACCAATCCTAATCATTTTAATATTGCAAATGCAAATATTTGATAAAATATAGAATTGCCACTTTCATTTTGTAAACTTATACTTTCAAAGCTTAAGCTAATTGCATTATTGTATGTAAATCCAACAATAATGAAAGTATGTAACTTTTAAATATTAATTTTGTATACACAGCATAATCTCTGGCATATTGAAAGATGGCACACAAAGTTACTTGTGTTTGAGAGTATGGTTTGTAAAAGGTTTTAAAGTGGTCATTATTACACATCTTGATGTTTTACAACTTTTGTAAAAAAAAAAAAAATATTTTTAGTCATTTGGCAGAGTATAGCTGTTTGATATTTGGTGTTTCAACATCAAAGTCTTAAAACTTGCAAGCTATAGTTTGATTTCAAAAAAAGTATTTTGTATGTACAAACATGTGCTTTTTTTTTTTTTTTTCCTATTAAAAATGCTTTATATATTTAGTGTTACATGTATTGAAATATCTGCAGGATAATGTTCAATGTTTTTCTTTCATTGTCATGATTTAACTTTCATTGGATAAACATTTTGCTTTTAGTTTCATCTAAATCTTGTATTTGTATATTTTACTTTTTCCTTTTCTTTTTTTTTTCCACTTTAGCTTGGATTTAAATTTTGAGAATAATACATCATTTATGAACATTACTTCCCCTTTTACTGTATATGGAATCACCTCAAAATATAGTGATTTATATATTCTATATATTTGAAATTGTAGTAGCCTGACTCTCAATTTTAGTCAGGATTGTTTTAGGTGTGTCCGTAGAAGGACATGCCTACACAACCAAGAAATTCAAATTCAACTTGCATTGGTAAAATTAACATTTAGCTTGGCAAAAATAGTCACCTACAAAGTGCTAAAGGTTAATAGTACAAAACAGTAAATATACATTAAAATAGTTATTACCAATGGATGCATTAGTATTTGAATATTGAATGAAAATTTAGAATGTAATCAGCCAGGAAATGGAATAAAGTATTAAAGAAAAAAAAGTTACTCATTGTATAATTACCAATTGGAATCCAAACACTGAGTATGTATTATATGTGACAAAAATATACATGTTATGTCATCAATTACCTATGTAATTTTGAGGCTGTACTAATGATATTCCGTAATAATGCAGTCTGTGATTCAACTATTAATGAGACCTTCAACTGTTATTGCACAAGTAAACATTGGTAGTGTATACTTAATGAGGTTAGTGGTCATGTCATGAAATATACCATCTTTCTTTCTTTTTTTTAATAAAGCAAGCTACTAATGATGTTTTAAGCAACTTTTTTTCTTCAAATTAATTTATTCTTGAGTATCTACTTGGTGATTAAGGGATTAACTAGAAGGTTTACACATTTTACATGGAAATGCAATAGTTTATGGTTCACTCGGTTAAGTGCCACATGTGATACATGCTTGGGCAATCATGTCTCTTCATTCATGACTGTCTACACAGAAGATTTTTCCCACAGTAGGTTGCCATTTCTTGCTGCGGTAGACTGATTGCCAACCAGGACTATAGGGCCTGGTCTGTCCTGTTATTCAACCCATAGATGGGGGAAGAAGAGATGGATTCATACCCTTTCACAAGGGTATTTGTGCATAAGTGAATGCAACGAACCTGACTGGAATTTGAACTCTGCTCTCAGATTTCTCATTTCAAGCCAATATCCATTACACCACACTGCACTTTAAGAGTTTTTAACCATATGCTATTGTTTGATCCATAATGCTGAAAATGATCTTCTGAAGGTATGTCATCCTTTATTTATTAACCCAATTAATGGATATTTATTCACGCAGTCTACATTTCTTGCATTTGTAATGCTTCATTTATGGTGAGTGATGCGTGTTCAATGTTTTTATTGAACATTTTTGTTGGCGCTATTTTATAAGGAAAATATATGTAGAATATTTTAGTTGATGTTATTGAGGATCACTAACCTGGCCATATTGTTGATGCAGACCAAATTTTTTAAGGAACTTTTAATTTTCTCGCTCAAAAATACTTTATTAGCCAATGCTGCATATGTGAATAAAGTCTCATCTAAACATGACAAATTAAAATGATTTTTGTTATTACTAATGATCTCGTTTGTACTATCTTTTCAACAATCTTTAAAAAACATTTCTTTGTTCTTTTTGGGCAAAAAAAGAATTTTTGTGCAGGTTTAGCCCTATTCTTGAGATAATCTACCATGATATTTGACTGAACGATAATGCATGTCATTAAAATGTTTTTGATCATTTTGAAATCTTATGCCTTTTCTTGTTTTGAGTAATATTTTACCCAGAAACATGTTAATAATCATTGCAGCAATGATATAATAACTGAAAAAAAAACAATTTTCTTCAAAATTGGCCTCTTTCATTGCTCTAAATCTGATTTCCACCCAACAGATCCTCAAAAAACGCATAAATTTTTTTGGGGAAAACATGCCTGAAAATATATTCAAAGGATTTATATTTTAATAAAATGTATGGTAGCCACTATATTCTGACAATGTCTCCAAAAAACCTATTTCTACCTCCAACCTCTACATGAGATTTGCAAAACACTGTTTGCATTTGAGCACAAATCAGTAAATATACTTGGATCATTAAAGTGTCTATTTGCACCATTTTCAACTAAATTTTACTGATCTCCTAGAACAGTTTGTAACTATGGAAAAGTGTTGGGTTATCTAAATAAGTAGTTTTTTTTTTTTTTTTTTGAGGGGTGTGGGCATACGACCAATTTGCAAGGTCGTGGCAACATTGGAAAACATTTAGATTGATTAAATTCATAAGAGTAAGTTAATAACTAATATTATCCATAAAAGCAACATTAACCAAAAAGATATGGAGAATGAAAGGTTCTTCCATTATGGTAATGTGCCTATTGATTGCCATGATTTTACTTGGTGGCTACAGCATTAAACTTATTGTCCCTATACATTTCTTGATCTATCTATCTCTTACTCTCTATACATACATACATATATATATATATATATATATATATATATATATATATATATATATATATATATATATATATATATATATATATATATAACCTAAAAGAGTAATTGGATAGATATATGGTTTTGCAAGTCTGTCAATTCTCTGATGCAAACATAGACGAACTTCAAAATGGGTTTGCTAGAAAGGAAAGTGTGCTCAAACACCATAAACTGTGGAATGCACGGTCCCCACTATAGATCATAGTCACTTGCAAACTTTTCAGTAACTGTTAGCAGCAAAATGTTTGCCTTTTCATGCAAATCCTTAAATACATGTTGAGTTCATGAATATTCATCAGCTGATGGTATTATAAGGATCACATTTGCACATGCACACTTTCTTCATGGAAAATTGCCATCTACATGCAAAACACATGAAGCATCATGGTTGTTTATTTGAAAATATTGTCTGGTTTTTTGACTTCCTGTAGGAAACCTTGTTTGACAATTTCCTGATGTTGCAGAATGTTGGAGGACAATTCAACATATTGCAAAATTATCATAAAGGAATAAAGCAAGTTAATGTCTTTGTTTAATATATATTTGATGTGATAAGTTGGTTACATTTTTCTCTTGCAATCATTTCTCAGATGTATTTCTATATAAGCAATTTAATAATTTCTGTATGCACTGTTTACAAAGCCAAATGAAAAAATGGATTGAAATTTTGTTTTTTTAATCATTATGACGCAATATCAATTTTATTTTTCTTTGTAGGGATCAATTTCCATGTAATACAATTCAAATATTAAACGATCATTGTGATGAAGTTTGGTTCTGCCGTTTCTCTCCGGATGGTACTAAGTTAGCAACAGGTTCTAAAGATGGTACTTTGATGATTTGGGATGTGGACATAGTAAGTTTTTCATTCATATAACAAATACTTATTCAATGTTTTTTTTTTCTTAAAATAACTCTAAAAAATTCAGTCTTTAACTTAAAAATGAAACAAAATAAAAACATTTCTATACAGGAATAGATAAATGTTACTTGTAGATTGTTATTGTAGACATTTACATGTAGATCTTTTAATTTACAACTTTGAACTCAATTTTATTGGTTAGTGTATAATGGGGATCTAATTAAAAAATTTGATAAAACGTTGATACTTGATAATTTCTGTGACTTTTCAGGAATCATTTGAATTGACTATACGCCGTGCATATGAAGGTCATTCATATGGTGTCTCCTACATAGCATGGCATCCTGATAGCAAGTTTATAATTGCTTGTGGGCCAGATGACTGTGCAGAGGTTTGGCTATGGAATGTTGAGGTTAGTAACTACTTACTATTCACTTTCATTATTCCATGAGACTTTTCTTTACAATTGTAATCTTTTTTATTTTATTTATTTTTTTTTAATTTTCATTTAGTACTGATGAATTTAATGGCATTATTAATTAATTGGTTTCATTTTTGTGGGGACCAATTGTTAAATATAAATGGTCTCTTGCAGAAATGGAACTGTGTAAATTGTTTTATTTCATTCAATTGTTGCTCAAAGTATTGTTAAAATGAGATAAAAACTTGACAGTTTATTAGTGACTAGTAAAAATTGTTTGACATCTTCAAATATAAGGCCTTTTTTTTTTTTTTTTTTCCCTCAAATTATTTCTCTCAGTTTAGTGCAACTGTTCTGTTTTAGAACTTTAATTTTTTATTATCTTTATTTGCCATTCAATAATTTGTTCAAAAGTCTTTATTATAAAATTCCTTTTGACACATTTTGCAAAAATGGATGTACAAAAATTAGGTTTTTTGATATCTTTGTAATATCTGTTGAAATTTGATCAGTCATTCTTATTGAAAATAATATGAATAATGTACCTTTCCAGGCTTGGTTATTTCCCCATGATATTCAAAACAAATTTGAATGTGTGTTTTTTTTTCCTTTCCTTCTTTTCTTCATCTGGATATTTTTTTTTTTTTTTTTTTGTCTATAGGATGGAAAATAATTTTCATTTGACTTATCAGTTACTTCTGTATTTCTATTTTTAACAAAAAAATTCCTTGATGTACTTTACATCAGACAACTTACTATTTATAAATCTATTGACAAGTACTTTTTTCATACTTTTTTTTTTTTTAATGATGTAGCCATTTTATAATAGTTTTGTAACACTGTTTATTTTTTCATAATCAAATCTATTTTTTTCTTGGTAAATATAAATGAAATTTAAATTTCTGTTGTAAAAATTCCAACTAGAGATTTTTTTTTTTTTTGTATTCTAGACTAGTGAATTAAAAGCTAAAATGAGTCAGTCTCCTGAGGATAGTCTTACAAGTGCTGCATGGCATGCTGATGGTAAAGAGTTCTTTACAGGAGGCACCAGAGGGCAGTTTTATCAATGTGTAAGTAATTTGAAGCTTATCAAAATCAAATTTTTTCTTCTTTTTTTCTTCAGTCATATTATAATAAATGTATATTTATAACAAAATTATGCATGACTTATTAAAAGCAAAAAGTCTGTGTGAAACTTTTAGTATTGAATTTTCATCAACTCAGTTATCTGATTAGCATATTTAGCATTTAATTATCTAGCATTGTATGTTTTAGCTCTGTTATTCTACATCAAGTACTGTTTTATTATCACCACTCACTGTGTTAAAATATATATATATATATATATATATATATATATATATATATATAATTGTTTAAACGTTATTTTTAATGGATACTCGTATTTGAGTAGGTGCTCTGTTTTTATTTATTTTATGAAACAGTATATTTATATCTACCAACCCAAATATTCGAGAAATCTTGTTAGAAAAATGTGCACCCACCAGCAGGATATGAACCTGCATCCCCTAGGGGAAATCATCATTAGATCTGACGTGCCTTAGACCACTCGGCCACATAGGACCTCCTGGTCAAACAAAGCCTGATTAATGCTTTTGAACACATATTGTCTTCCTGATTCTCAAAATATACATATCTGTTCTGTTTCATATCCTAACGTAAACAAAGACAATTTTTAGGAAATAGATTAAATCCGACATTTTTAATTTATTTGTTTAAAAAGTTATTTTTAATGGATATTCATATTTGAGTAGATGCTGTTTTTATTTATTTATTAAACAGTATTTATTTATTTATTTCTATCTGCCAGCTTGAATATTTGAGAAATCTTGCCACATAATTTTCTAACATTTCTTGAATATTCAGGCTGGTTGATGGAAATAAATAAAACCGTATTTGACCATAAGTCCCATGTAGCCGACCGGTCAGGCACATCAGATCCAATGATGGTTCCCCATAGGGGATGCAGGTTCAAATCCTGCAGAAAGGCGCATGTTTTTCTGACACGATTTCTTGAATATTTAGGCCAGTAGATGTAGTTAGATAAAAAATACTGTTAAATAACAGAGCTTCTATCCAAATATGAATATCCATCAAAAATAACGTTTAAACAAAATTAAAAATAACACACACATTGTCCTTTTACAGATATCTATATGAAATTTTATACACACACCTCTCACACACACACACACACATATATATATATATATATATATATATATATATATATATAAATTGATGCTCCCGTCGAATTCGATGTATGAGGGCCAAGCAGATCAGTTCCTAGTAAACTGACAGCCCGACACCAGCACGTGAGATTTGATTATAGTGGTGAAGGTTTTGTGCAGAACCATCCACCCTTTTTTTTAAAGGGACGAATACAGACTTGGTGCACTACATGCCAAAGTTTCCCCAAATGACCCTCCGTGTGTTTTGAATTCAGAGTTGTCCTTCTCCTAGACCAGTTGCCATCCAAGGCTATAGAACCCAGTCTGTCCTGCTATTTTACCCCTAGCTGGAGGGAGAAGAGGATTTACACCTTTCCTAAGGGTATTAGCACGTAAGTGAATGTAATGGTTTCGACTGGCATTCAAACTCGGCTCTCTGATTCCTCAATCCAAGCTGCTATTCATTACTTCACCGTTCCTCCAAAACAAATAGGATTAATATAAAATTTGTCACTTAGCTGATTGGTGTTATTCAGCACCTCTACTACAGTTCTGTAGACAAACCTTTGTGTAATTGTTCAGTCCTATTGTCAGGAGGTATCTGCAAACGTCTGTCAATTTTCTTGGTTTCCTTATTTTTATATATGGAGTCATAAAATTGTATTTTTTTATTGGTGTTAGGTTAGTTTTTTTTTTTTTTTTTTTGTGTGCATACATAAGTTCATGATTCCTATCAGAGTGACTCATTTTCGAAATGCTTTGTTCTTCAGAATCCAGATAGGAAATGTATATGTATATGTATATATATAATTTGTGTGTGTATGTGTGTTTGACGTAAAATTTTACAGGAAAATCAATCTTTCCACTACCATGGTTTTGGCATTCTGATATTGTCAGGCAGTTAGACTTTCACAGAAAGTAGAGAGGTTGGTTTTTACTGTAAAAAAATTTTATGTCTTAAATTGCTCTGTATTTTTGTTATCTTAATTTACATTGAATACTTTTTATTAGTATATCTGTTTTTGGCAAATAATTAATTTGTCAGTTTTTGTTTTTTAATTGAATTATATATCAACACACACACACACACATTATCCTTGATGATGAGCACTATTCTCCTATAATTATAGCAAACTTTAAACAATTATAGGGTGCGATGGATAAATTGTCATCTAAATTACACAAAAATGAAAATAATACTGACATCTCATTTTAACAGATATATTTACCAAAATTACACAAAAATATCTTGAAATATGAAAGAGTAAATTTATTCAATAAAATCGTCATTGGCTTCAACCATGGCCTCCAGATGATTTCAGAATCTCCTGCAACTCTTCTTGACAGTCTCCTTATTTAAGTTTGTAAATGCTTCCATAATCCTTGCCTTCTGTTCATCTTTGGTTTAAGAGGAGTTGTGTTGGTCTTTCAACTGCACTGCACACACAATAATCAAGCTGGTTGCAGTCTGGGGACTTAGGTGGCCAGATATTGGGGGTGATGCGGTTTCAGAAATTACCTGAAAGCCATGACTGGATTCTCCTGCTTGTGTGGCAGACTGCAGTCTTGTTGTCAGGCATAAGGTCTTCCAGCAGCCACCCTCTTGGCCCAGGGCAGCACTACCTCCTCAAGGCACTTGATGTAAGCCTTTGTGTTGAGGCCCTGTGGGAAGATGAATGGAGGCATAATGTCGCCATTACTATTGATCATTCCAAACGCCATGATATTGACTGGATATATCATCCAACTCTTTCCGAATCCTCTGCACTGTCATCAGATTGATACGCAAACACTTTCCAATATTTGTATTGGAGCTTCTGGTGCGAATGCCAAGCAGTACAGCATACCATTTCCAAATTTCTGGTGGAGTGAATTGCATCATGGTTCTCTTTTTCTCACAGACGGGGCTCAACTGACCCTACTATATTCAACAAAATCAAAAACAAATGTGTGAAATTAAAAATATAAAATGGCAGCAATTTACCCATCGCATCCTGTATATAAAAAACGAAACAACTTTTCTCCCAAACTGAAGGAAGTGAGTAAATGAAGCAATGCAGTAATTTTTCACTCATTTTATATACTTATCTTTTATATGCAATTTTCTTTCATGGTAATTCTCCATTTTTTATCCAGTGTTAATAAATGTAAAATTATTTTAGCAGAAATATAAAGTATCAATTAAAACGGTTTTGTCAAAATATTTTAATAGGAACTGCTGTTTAGTAGATAAATGAAAAAAAAATAAGTGCCTTGACTTTTTCTTTTTTCTTTCTTTGATCAAAATTTCTGTCTTGTTTCTAATTATGTCTTACTTTGAAATTCAAAGATTTAGACTCAGCTTTTGGATAAATTTTAAATGCTTTGTGGCAAAATTATATTGTTTGTTGGATTGATTGACTATTATTGTTTCTATAAAAAAAAAAAAATTATTAGTCATAATTCAGATTCTCTTTTGAAATCTAAATTAGAGATATAATACTTTTCTTATTGCAGGACCAAGATGGTAATTTTTTTGATACTTGGGAAGGCGTTCGTGTACAGTGCCTTGCTTGCCAGCATGATGGGAAGACTGTTCTAGCTGCAGATACACATAACCGAATTAGGGGCTACAACTTTGAAGATAAATCTGATTTTCTCATGTAAGTATTCCAATATTAAATGTCAGTCTTTATTAACACGTCTCTTTGTGAAGCTGACGATAATTTCTATTCTTCACCAAAAGACATTAAAATTTTCATTTACCATAATTTCCATCATCTGTTGATTAAAAAAAATATTTTTAAAAACAAGAGTTTACATAATAGTTTATGCAACATTTTTCCTGAAATTTAAAATAGTATTTCTTAGATCATTAACACTGGGTTATAATATTTTTTTTTTTTTTTTTTTTTTAAGTTACTCCTTATCCACCCACCTCGTCCTTCTTGCCTTCAGTGTGTCCTGTGAGTGTCAAATTCTCCAAGACCTCTTTCCTCATTATGCGTCTCAGAAATTTCAACCCTCTGTTTCTCATTCCATTTATAAGTGTCCTTTTTGTTTCCATTTTCCTTAAAACTTCCTCATTGCTCACATGCTCCATCCATGGTATTCTCAGCCTTCTTCTGTAGAACCACATCTCTGATGCCTCAAGTCTCCTCTTCATCCTAGAGATTTCATCAACTTTATATACTTCATTAAGGCTTTTTTTATTTATTTTATTTTTTTTAATTTTTTTTTTAATTTTTTTTTTTTTTTTTTTTGGCCTAGTAAACAGTTATTTAATTTCAGTGATCAACCTTTCAAGGAAATTATTTTATTTGTCATGTTAACTTCAACTTGTGTACATGAAATTAAATGAAAATCTATGAAGAGAAATAAGTAAATAAATTAAATTACTTTGGCCAAATTGTACAACTATTTTTATTCTTTACCCCAAATGAAAATAGTCATCTATAACTTTATAGTTTTCTATATTTTGAATCTAAATGATATAAAAAAAATTTTTTTTCACTTTCATTTATTTTGATTCATATTTGTAAAGCTATCAATTAGGGTTTAATATGAAATTGGAATTTAAAATTTTTTTCTACTAGTCTTATTCACTTTTTTCTCTTTACTTAATTGTTGAAATTCAGTCAGTATGAAATTTAGAAAATTCCAATAAATTCTATTATAAAAAAAAAACTAATCTAAATGTATTTGTTCTCTTTTTGCTGTTGTTTTTAAATATTTTTATTTAAGATACAACCCCACTCCCCAAGAATAATTATAGTTGGCTTTTGTACATCTTGCTTTCCAAGTATAACATTTATAAAAATGTGAAATATAAGGTGGTGCTGAAAAGTTCTTAGCCTGACCAAGAAAAGATTTAAAAAAAGAAAGTGATATTTGAGGAATTTTAATTAGGATTTGTAAAGTTGGGTTGAGAATTTTGCACAATTTATACATATTCTATATAAGCAAATCTAAATTCCCGTGTTACTTAGTTCATCTATATAATAAATGCAAATGTCAGTGTCACAGTTTTCAACTTTACTCCTAGAGGCCATAGCCTAACATATCACCATTTTGGAATCAAACAGACTCCACGAGCAGATTAAAAACATTCTGGGCAGGATCTGGACTTGCAATCTTGAAATTTTGAGTTTTTCATTACCCTTTTTTTTCTTCTTTTTTTTTTTTTTTTAAGATAGCAATTTTTATAACTTGGAAATAAATATAATTGCTTGTATGCAAAGTAAGGGCCTATGTACATCAAATTGTTTTTAAATTAAGTTGCGGCAGAAGAATTATTGAACTTTTGAAAGGTAAACTTAAATATTGATGCAATACTTAAATGCAGGGAACAATTTTTAATTCTTCTGTAGTTTATTGTTGCCTATTGCATCTACTCCTCCATAACTATTGTGATGAAGACCCAATTAAGAGCCTTTTGCCAGAAGTAGCTTAAATGTTGCACAATAGTGCTAGTAATTTATATATTAATTTTAGGAAACCGTTCAAACTATAGAAATGCGTTCTATTAAAATTACGTTTTTAACAAGTAATCCATATTTTCAGAATTTATTACATATTTTAAATAGAATTATTAGAAATTATTTACTTTTTAAAGCAGTAATTTAATATATGGTTGATTCATGATTTTCTATAGTGTTTTCAAATTTTTTTTTTTATTTTTTTTTTTTTTTTAGTACTGAAGAAGTACTGTGAAATGAAGCAATGTTTTTGAAAAATTTCACTTTAAATTGAATTATTTATTTTTTAAGAATTTTTTGTTTGTTGTAGATTACAAGAAGACCACCCCGTTATGTCTTTCACTCTTGATGAAACAGGGAAATTAGCTTTACTCAATGTTGCTACTCAGGTAAGTAAAATTTTCAGAATAATTACATTTTTACTTTTCCTTGCAATTTTGGGTGGGGATATATATAATTGTGTGTGTGTGTGTGTGTGTGTGTGGAAAGAAGAAATAACCTTGACATTTGACACGCAAGCATACACAAAAAGAAGAAGAAACATCAGCCTAACAAAATTGTACATGGATTAAATGAAAATTACTTACAATATAATAAATATTACTTATAATACATTCCTTCTTGCCATCAATTTTGATAGCACAGGCTCTGTGTGTGTATATATATATATATATATATATATATATATATTTTTTAATAACCATGCCAAATTCACTATTATTGAAAGAATAGAAAAAGACCAAAGGACAAATTTAGGAAAATACTAGAAGAACATGAAGGCAAATGGTTTTTGCATCTGAAAACACTTTGTCCAGACTGACTTAACAATAGACTTAACAGCACAGATAGAATTAACATATAACTCCAAAGATAACTCCCCATCATATTTCTCTCTCACACTATAATTTCTGTATAGTTGTATATATCCTACTGCTACTACATAGAAGATGACACCACCCATGAAGGATCCAACCAGACTCCCCTAACTCCTCTCACCCTCGACCACACCAGACAGATATGCTCACAGAGGTGATCTGGTCTCCCATACACAAACTTGCACATATCTACACACAGACCCTCTCAAAAAATTTAAAAATAGCATACACATAACACACACGCATCCTCTTCCAAGCAGCAAATAAATTTGTCAAAATGACTAAAGAAATTCATTTGAGACTCATGGGTCTCCTGATCTCTCCTAAAAAAACAAAAAAAAAACCACAAACTTGAAAAATATCTTTGACCAATCCCATAACTGACCAAAAATTAACTATAAAAAAAAAAAAAAAAAAATATTATTCACACTGCTACCAGAAAGCATGAATTTTTTTTCTCCTGATGATGGCCATGCTGGCCGAAACTAATTAAAGAACATAATTAAAAAAAAAAATAAAACTAGAATATTAATATATAATCCAGTGTGTCTGAAATTCTAAATTTTAACAATTTTTATTGTTAAAGATACACACACACACACACACAGGTCAACACTAGTCTATTTCATCTGTCAGTTATGTTGGACGATCATGTATCTTTCGATACAAGGCAGTTTTTGTTTTCTATTTTTTTTCTTTTTTTTTACCACCACAGTAGGTTGCTATTTCTTTCAGAGGTAGACCAGTTGCCATCCAAGGCTGTAGAATTTGTTCTGTCCTGCTATTTACCCATAGCTGGAGGGAGAAGGGGATTCATGCTTTTCCCAAGGGTATTAGCATGTATGTGAATGTAATGGATTCAACTGGAATTTGAACTTGGCTCTCTGATTCTTCAATCTGAGCCACTATCCATTACTCAACCATGCCTCCTCCATGTCTATTTCATGCTTGAACGTAATCTTCAGGCCTGAAGATTGTGCTCAAGCATGAAACAGACTAGCCACCTGGTATTGACCTCAATGTCCACTTTTTATATATATATATATATATATATATATATATATATATATATATATATATATATATATATATATATATATCTATTTTTGATATTGAGCACTTTTTATCCATAAATATAGTATACATTAAAACTATATTTTATCATATGTATTTTAAAGAATTAATGGATTTATTTTTAATCTGACATCCCTTTTTCTCTCTCCCTTTTTCTCTTCTTTAACAAAAAAAGCTTTGATAATAGCTGTTTTATGTTTAATCTGTTGTTAATAGGACAATTTCTTTTTTAAAATGTACCTTTTGTAAAGTTGACTCAATCACCAAGGCTTTGGCACATCAAGCATATTGAGTAAATATTGGTCTTACTCTAAATAGGCTTACAGCCATATCATATTTAACCGCTGGTTCTCATACAATTTTCTGGTTAAATAACCTGCAAAAGTTTGGTTGATAAGGCATAAAAAAAAAAAAAAATTAATCAATCTTTAAATAAGTTAGTTATGTAAGTTTGTTCAATTTGTTCTAATTTTTCAAAACTTTTCTTTTTATTCTTTAAAAACTATACTATGGAATAAAATATATATATATATATATATATATATATATATATATATATATATATATATATATATATATATATTATATTCTATATATATATATATATATATATAAATTAAGCTTTCTCTCAACTCTTGTCATTTAACAATTTATTATTTTTCAGGGAGTCCATTTATGGGATCTAAAGGATCGTTGCCTTCTTCGCAAATTTCAAGGTGTCACCCAAGGATTCTATACAATCCATTCTTGTTTTGGAGGACTAAATCAGAACTTCATTGCAAGTGGTAGTGAAGGTATGTTGACATAATTGTGTTCTAAGCTATAGCTAACTCTAAATATTTTAGTTATAAACATTTTTATTTTTTTTTTAATTATTTGAGGGGATTCTGAAAATTCCCGACTTCACCAAATTAGGATTGAAAAAAAAATTGATCCAATTTAGTAAAGTGGGGCTGGCTGACAACTTTTCGTCATTCCCTTGTATTATTTTAGAATTCTTTTGCCTTTTTTCTTTTTGTTCTTTTTTTTTCTTCCATCTCTTTGTGTCTTTCTTCCCTCCTCCTTCTGCACGTCTGCTCTCTCTCGTCTGCTCATCTTACTCTTTCTATAAATTTTTTTCTCTATAGATTGACAAGTGTCATAATTCCTTTTCCTCTAAATTACATAAATTTATTTAACAGTTTCAAAAATTATTTGTTTCAGATCATAAGGTGTATATCTGGCATATTCGTAGAGAAGTGCCCATAGCTGTGTTGGAAGGCCATACTCGGACTGTCAATTGTGTGCACTGGAACCCCAAAGTGCCTAGCATGCTAGCTAGTGTATCAGATGATGGCACTATTAGGATATGGGGACCTCTTGATAAAGCAAAACGAGGTGAATTACATTTCTTTTTCAAAACCTTTGTTGATCTTTTTTTATAAATCCATAGAAACAATTAAAGAACTGTAAATTGGTTTTAGAAGATATTTCTTTGTGAAAATTTTAATTGTATTCAAAGGTGTGTGTTTTTTTTTTTTTTTTTTTTTTTTTTTTTTGTTTTGTTTTGTTTTTTTTCAGGAACAAATCTTTGTTCTTTTTTTGTGAGAAGTATTTATTTCATAAATACTTAACTTTTGCCCAAACTCTAAAACTAAGGAAAAACTTAATTCAAAAAAAAAAAAAAAAATTATGCCTTCTCTGTCTTTATTCATTGTGATGCAAGACTGTCTCTCTTAATTATTTATCTATAATGATAATCCAGTGTTTGTTTTTTTTTTTTTTTTTTTTTTTTTTTTACCTGAATGTGTGTGTGGGTTTTTTTTTTTTTCTTTAAGCACTGTATAGAAGCTATATGGCAACTCTGTGTGACTAATGCAAGAACAGTTTTTGGTCAGTCCCACTTTTGCAAATGAATTTTCTAAGGATTAGTCACTTGGAAAGTGGTTCAGGCCATGAGCTTTTCCGTACTCCCTTATACTTATCAGCATCCCCTTCCTTATACTTATCAGCACTTAGATTCAGGTTAAACCTTTTTTTTTACTGAAAAATGCAAGAAGTTCTAAGCAGTATTGTTTTTTATCTTTTTTTTTATTTTTTTTTTTTATTTTTTTAATTTTTTTCTGAATTTGGTTTGTACCAAAACAAGTGTTTTTATAAATGACAATTTTTACTTTAATCAGTGTAATTTCAAAATATTCATCCTATTGACTCTTGTAACTTAAAATTATTATATTTTTTTTTTCTTTTTCCAGATAATGAATCTGGCAGAAGTACACCTGTATAATGATGAATGGGATATAAGTTGTTATTTTTAAACTTTTTTACTGGAAGTAAGGAGCATCAAGTGCTATACTGGCCCATGAACATCACTGTAAGGACATGAGTGTGTACAGTAACAGTGCAATAGGTGTATTTGTGTCTAAAAGGGACTCTAAAAGGAGTCCTTGCTGTATGTGTTCATGAAAAGGTACTTGTGTAGGTTACAAGCTTTTGGTTGTTTGTTATGGCTCTTATGATGCCATGATACGTGAAGACGTGGCTCATTCAGCCCCGTGGGCGGGCGAGATCAACACTGCTGTTGCCATGACAGCAGCTTAGAAACAATTCCCTTATTTTAGGGTCCACTTTGAAAAGGCCTGAAAAATTCTGTTGCTGCTAATATTTCTCTGATTCCAAGTTTACAAGGGAATAAAACCTTGAAGGAAAAGGGGGCAAGAACAATCTGCCAAAAACTAAAATTGCACACAAATGTGCTGTTATTATTATAACTGGGCTCATCAGTGGCAGTAGCAAGAGTAATATTGGCAAATAAGAACAATATAAAAAAAAAAAAAATATATTTACAATTTGAGGGTGGGTGGGTGGTTTTTTGCAGGCTGGGGGGGGAAAGAATGGACTAAATGAACTGCTTTTTTTTTTTTTTTTTCCTTTCTTTTAAACTTCAAAAAAATTGACAAGAATTAATCTCTTGTTTGATAGTGTGCTTACAAACATCATTTCAGCATTCATAGTGGCTTACCACCTTGCTATTAATCATTTGAATATTTACATTTCATAACATTATTTCCAGAAAAAAGTTTATCACAATTTTGTGTGTGTATATATGCATGCAAAAGTGTAGACCTGAATGTGCGTATACAAGTGTGTGTATAAATTTTATTCTGCTCATTTGGATTTGACTATTACTAATATTTTTCTTATACACATATATACACACACACACACACATATATATATATATATATATATATATATATATATATATATATATATATATATATAAAATTTAGATTGCTCTCATCAAAAATCACTTTGCTTTGTGGTTTTAGGAAATCAAATGTGATGGCTGACTTGGACTGATTTATGCTGGAAGTCAGAATATCGATAGCTATAAAGAAAAGTAAAACAATAATAAAGGTTGGATCTCTGGTCTGCTATGCCCTTCATTATTCATAGACTTTATCACTTTCTTTCCAATGTAGCTACAAAAGACAATACTGGAAAATAAAATGAATACTTTTAAATGAACTTTTACACACATATTCTTTAATTCTTAAATCATTTTCAAGATTTTAATTACTATCCGCTCAAATAGAAAAATAAGTGTGTTTATTTCTCCACCACTCTTACTCTCTCTTTCTCTGTGTGCCAAATATTTCTTCCCAGTTCAAAACCCTATTTAAACGTTGAATGGATTCACTGAGCTTCAGTATTAATCTTTTCTATATCAACTTTATACTCTGAAGTTCAATTTACGAGTTGAAGTGGAGTTATCTCCCTTATTTAGAATTAAAATGGATTCAGTCCTATGAAGAAGAATGAGGTTTTTTCTAGATATTTAACTATTTTATACAACAAACCTTTGTTTAAAATACACACACACACACACATATATACATATATATATATATATATATATATATATATATATATATATATAAATAAGAATTAATTTCGCTTTTAGATTATTTAAATAGATTTTCTAAAATTTTAAAATCTACTATTAGAATACACTTTTATGCAAGTCTCACATACACTGGTTAATGTGCAAAATATATTTTTCCCTCTTACTATTTTAACAAGTTGGTTCTAATTTCCTTATCTGAAGGATAACATCATTAAAAAAAAATCACCTTAGTTTTAACATTTTGCATGTGTTAAAGAAATCTGTGAATCTTTACAATATATATTGAGAGGATTTGCAGATTTCAATAAATTTATTTTTTTAAGGTAAATAATTGCTTTTTTTTTTTTTTTTTTTTAAAAAAAATCTTTGTATGGCTCACTGGGATGCTTTCAGAAATTAGGCTTAGATTTAATTCCATCCACTCCAAGGACAAAAAAGATAAATGTTGCTCAAGTTCCTTAGCAAGCTATCTACCATTTTATTTCTTTCCTTTTTCCTCTCCTCTCCTTCCTTCCTTCTCCTCTCCTCTCCTTCCTTCCTTCCTTCTCCTCTCCTCTCCTCTCCTTCCTTCCTTCCTTCTCCTCTCCTTCCTTCCTTCCTTCTCCTCTCCTTCCTTCCTTCCTTCTCCTCTCCTTCCTTCCTTCCTTCTCCTCTCTCTCCTTCCTTCCTTCTCTCTCCTTCCTTCCTTCCTTCTCCTCTCCTTCCTTCTCCCTCTCCTCTCCTTCCTTCCTTCCTCTCTCTCTCCTTCCTTCCTTCTCCTCTCCTCTCCTTCCTTCTCCTCTCCTCTCTTCCTTCCTTCTCCTCTCCTTCCTTCCTTCTCTCTCCTTCCTTCCTTCTCCTCTCCTTCCTTCCTTCTCCTCTCCTTCCTTCCTTCTCCTCTCCTTCCTTCCTTCTCCTCTCTTCCTTCCTTCCTTCCTTCTCCTCTCCTTCCTTCCTTCTCCTCTCCTTCTCCTTCCTTCCTCTCTCCTTCCTTCCTTCTCCTCTCCTCTCCTTCCCTTCTCCTCTCCTCTCCTTCCTTCCTTCTCCCTCTCCTCCTTCCTTCTCTCTCTCCTCTCCTTCCTTCTCCTCTCCTCTCCTTCCTTCCTTCTCCTCTCCTCTCCTTCCTTCCTTCTCCTCTCCTCTCCTTCCTTCCTTCTCCTCTCCTCCTCCTTCCTTCCTTCTCCTCCTCCTCCTCCTTCCTTCTCCTCTCCTCTCCTTCCTTCTTCCTCCTCTCCTTCCTTCCTTCCTCTCCTCTCCTTCCTTCCTCCTCCTCTCCTTCCTTCCTCCTCTTCTCCTCTCCTCTCCCATATATATATATATCCTTTCTTCTCTCCTTTTCTATCTATGCTTAATTCTCACTCTTTCTCTCTCTCCCCGCTTTTTTTCTTTTAGCAGAAACTGGTTTAATGCCTGATTTCATAAGTCAATTCAAATTGGCTCAAACTGCCTTTATTTCATTGTAGGACCTATTTTTTTATATATATATACATATATGATGATGAAACTTTTTTTTAACACTATGGTTTAATAATTCTTGACTAGTTTCAAAACAAACCTAATGGAAGTATGGTACTTTTTTTCCCCCAATTTTTAGTCCCTCTTCCAAATCTGGTCAAAGTGTTAAATAAAAATGCTATATTTTTTATCAAAGATATTTAGTTTATAATGAAGTAAGATTTTTAAAAATATTTTCTTTCTTTTTCTTTCTTTATGGATGGTCAAGGGTATATCTTTTAAACTGGCTTCATCAAACAAAATTAATACCCACTCCTTGTAGAAATAGGTGTGTCAAAGATGCATTATAAAAAAAAAAAAAAAAATGAAAGGATTTCATAAATACACTAATTTTCTCTTAAATGTTGATGGTATCAAATCTTGTTAAGTCTAATCAATAATTTCTTCTGGAGTTTGATTAGAGTTCAAATGTTTTCCTCATTTTTCCTCCCCTGAAAGTTTATTTTATTCTATTTTTTTAATACTTTAGACAGATATATTACCTTCCCTCCCTTCTCTTACTGAATTATTTTTAGCTAAATGATACTTTCTATTTTGAAGGGCTTTAGAAAAAATAAAGAGATCTCTGGTTAAATAAAGTTCTTGCCAAACAGGAACCTCTTGTCAAATGACTTAATATTGCTCAGAACTGGTGCTCCCTTCAAGTCTTCCATTAAGGAAAAAAAAAAAAAATGGAAGACTGACAGGGCATTGAATTTATGTATTAGTGATCACAATGGAACAATGTATTAAGGGAAAATGGTGTATTTCTTTTCTGAAAGATTGGCTACAAATATTTCTCAGTTTGAACTGTAGACATGTAAGGGAAGGGGAGAAGAATGAATGTCCTGTTATTTGAGTTTTCATATTCTAAATATTTTTACATTTATTACTCCTCTTACCCTTTCACTGTGTACGTTTTAATTGTTGAGGTTTTATTTACTTTTTTTCACTTTTTCTTTTTTTTTTTTTTTTTTTTTTTTTTTTTTTCCACTTGTTTTTCTGAAAAATGACAGAATTCATTAATTTGCCACAAAAATATATTTACCCCCCCTTTTTTTTTTTTTTTTTTTTTTTTTTTTTTTTTTTTTTTTTTTTTTTTTTGTCAGAAAAATTTTCTTCACAGCTGATGTTTCGTGTTCATCGAATGTAAGAATTCAGTCAATGATCACTGGGAGTTTGCTTGGAATTTTACAATTTTCTGTTACTATTTCTGCTGATTTGTTAAACTGTATTTTGTTTTCCTTGTAAGCTTTCTTGGTGACTTTAGCCAAAAAATTGTTATCTATAAGCAGACAGAATGCATGTATGAATTGCCTTTTTTTTTTTTTTTTTTTTTGCTTAAATGTTTATCTGAGAGTTTATTCCTTGCTCCCCATTTTATATTAACAAAGATTTCCTCTGCTTGAAATTAAGGTATGGGTTGGGTCCAAACTATATATTTATTTAAATAGTCAAACTATATTTAAATGTTTCATACAACTTTGTAGTTTTAAATTTGTTTTCTTTTTAACTACAAATGATTTTCAAAACTGAAAAATATTTCTTTAAGTTTCTTTATCATTCAAATCAAGTCCACATTGGAGTTTTTGCAGCCTGTACTTTTCGTTCTGCTTCATTTCTTTGCTGACAGGCACTAAATTGCTTCACTAGTTTCACACAAGGGCTCACTCCATTCTCTATAGAAATCTTGTAGGTATATAAAAAAAGAAACCAACACTTATGTGGGTATGTCTGACTTTGAAGATTAAAATGTCTATTTGGCTCTATGCAGCAATTCAATTTTTCTTTTTTTTTAAATTCATTTGAAAAATGTAGAAAACTTCTTTTTTTTTTTTTTTTTTTTTTTTTTTAAATTGGAAACTATTTCTGGATCCTTTACCGCTGGTTTGTTTGCAGTTGAATTTATTTGCACAATTTCACATTTTCTTTTTTTACACAGATACTCAATTATTAACATTATTAATGTGAAAGTCAATGTTTTTCACTCTTTATTAAATGATATACCTGAATTTTATATTTCTGTTACAGTCTATACCATAAATACTAATTAACTACATTTCAATATTTTCCCGTGCCAAAACGTTTAAAAAGAGAAAAAAAAAAAATAAATATCTTTCAGTGATTGTGATTATTGTTTGAACATTTGGAATCTGCTTAATAACTGATTTTCACAATAAATTCTTGAACTTTTGCTCCGGTTTTTTTTTTTTTCTTTTCTTTTCTTTTCCTGGCCAGTTAATGGTTTGGATGTATGTCACCAAACTTGTAACAAACCATGATTACCTCTCAAAAAAACAAAACAAAATTGAAGTTATAATGACTAAGTCCACAGTTTTTTGTTATTGCTGAAATGCCCAGTTTATCCTGCCTGTAGGCACAAATTGAGTTAATTTTTGTGCAGCATTACAACTGAAATGTCCATAAATCTTAAGCCATTTTGATATTAGATTTTTTTTTTTTTTTTTTTTTTTTTTTTTTAATTTATTTATACTTAATCCATATCTCTATGGAGGTTTCATTTTTTTTTTTTTTTTTTTTTTTTTTTTTTTTAAGTCTTCAGATTGAATGTTAACTTTCATTGTTATCCTTAGCCTCTTGTACTTTACTAACAGGCAACAATTTTTGACTCCCCACCTCCAACAGTTGATTGCAATTTCTCACTTCATTGTTTGTCATTTTTCTTTACACACAAAGTATTAGCAATGACTTTTCCTTTTTTATGTTAGTAATTAAGATAAACTAAAATTGAAAAATATTCATTTGAATCACAAGTTGTTGCATTCTGCCAAATTTAAATTTATTCATTTGATTTTATTTGCAAGGAATGATGTCAAATACCCAGGTGCATGCACAAATTTTAAAAGTTTTTTTTTTTTTTAATTTATTTTTATACAAACTTTGTCCTATGTACAGTGAATAGGACTTATAACTGGCTCCACTGTGGACTAAGATTTGCAGGTTTCACCAATTCAGGGACTTATGCAAAATGACATTTCAATAATATTCAGACTATTATAAGTTCTTGTTTAATCTTACACACACAGAATCTAATCTTATTAAATATGTTAACATATAAGTATTAATTCATAATATAGATGTTAAGATATGTTACAAAAGACTTATATTCTCTTATTTACTAAATTGATCTGAATTATTTTCCTATTTGTTACTTTGTTCTATAATCGGTTCTAATAAAATCTGCTTCAATTTCAAAATGTAACTTTTTTTCCCTTATTTTCCTTTGAAATATATTCGTAATGTTTTCAAAGCAATGTAAAGGGGATGAATTCTGGTAATTCAGTTTTTCTCTGATTGGATATTGTTAGTTTTTTTTTTTTTTTTTCCTCTCATTACACAGAATAAATAAATTTTCTTTGACATGTAAACAGAGCTTCTCTTCATACACCAATGTTGATATGATCTTGTGCTTTCGGTTGATAAAAATGTATTTATAGTATACAATTTGTATACTCTGGTCATATAAACCTAGATAAAATGGTGATTATTGGAGATATGTAAACTTAATAAGATGGTTTTTTTTTTTTTTGTTTTTTTTTAATTTCTTTTTTTAATAAGTATGGTTTTAACTTAGAAATAATTTCCAGTATCTTTTGAATGTTTGTTTTAAATGGAAAACAAAATTGGAACTTTCTAATAAATTTAAATGGATCCAATGGCTTAAATCACTATTAAAGTTTGTACAAATTGTTATTGAAGAGAGAATGAACTTGATCCCTTTTTTTTTTTTTTTTTTTTTTTTTTTTTTTTTTTTTTTTTTTTTTTTTTTTTTTTTAATATGAAGTAATTCTATGGAGTAGATTATTTTTCCATTAGCATTTTTTTTAAATGTTTGTCTAATTCAATGGTTCATGGCTAAAATGAATTTTTTTTTTTTTTTTTATATTGAGGATGAAGATACCTTTTCCAGGAGGTATGTCTGTATTTTGACCCAGCCAACTCCCCCACCCGTCCCAGTCAAGATGAAACTTTATTTTTTCTCTGAATATTTGTTTCTCAATTTACACAAGATTGGTCTTTAACAACAAAACAATGTCATTAAACTTAGTTATTTTGTAGTTAAACTTTAACAATAAAACAGGTTATTTAAATTGAATTTTGCTTTTTATACTTTTTTTTTTCTCAAGTTTTTCACAAAAGACAATATTTTTAAATTTTTGTAAATATATTACTCAACATTAAGGATCTAAGTTGTTGCTGTGTTGGTAAAACATTTTGACTGTACAGCATGTAGGTTTTAAATCAGATATCAAAAAATTTGCAAAAAAATAATCCTTATCAAATTAAGAAAATAAAATTTTTTTTTTTTTTTTTTTTTTTTTTTTTTTTTTAAATATTTTCAAAAGGCCATGAACCAATGATCTTGCTGATATCAATAGTTTGGTTTAAAATTTTCACAATTTGTAATTAATGATAAATTTGAAAACATTTTTTTTTTCCAAATTTAAATTTGCTCAATTATAAAAACTGATTTCTTCAGAACTTAGAGCTCCATATAGAGAAATTTTTTTTTTTATTATTTTTTATTTTTTTATTTATTATTTTTTTATTTATTTTATTTATTTATTTTATTTATTTATTTATATTTTATCTTTTAGATGCATAATCTTGAAATACAATATTTAGAGATAGGCTAGCAAAAATATATAATGATAAACTTGAAGCTGGTAAACTTAAATATTTAACAAATCAGATGCTTTGGTTGATGCCTGGAATAAAAACTGCCACATTTTTTCAAGTTTTTACATTTTATTGTTTAATAAAGTTGTTCAGGAAATATTTTTATATTATAAAAAAAGTTTATTAAAATTCATAACAACCTGAGTTTTTAACATTGATATGAACCATTAAAACAGTTATTTTTATTAGTTCTATTTGGTTCTTAACATTTTTATCTAACACAGTAAATTTTCATACCTTTTTTAAAAATTTAATTTTTTTTTTTTTTTTTTTTTTTTTTTTCTTATTTTCAAATAACTGATATCACAATTCATGACCAACAGTGCATTGTAATTAAAAAAAAAAAAAAAAAAATTGTGTTTGCATTTGGGTTGAACAAAGAAGTGTCGTATGATGATGTCTTTGTCCCTTGCACTGTGAACATTCCCTGAGGTTAACAAGGAATCAACTCTCAAAAGTGTATTTGTCCTTTGCTCAAAGTGTTATTTCTACCGGGATACCTGATATTGGTATAGTAACTTATTTGATAATGTTTTCAGGTGTGCAAAAACATTGTTGAAACCAGATCTTATATTGGCTAAAACAAACTGCATGCACTTCACCAGAAACCAAAAAAAAAAAAAAAAAAAGATACAAAATGGAAAAAAAACTGATTTTTAATGTTGTGCTTTCAGTTCCCAACTCTGTTATTTGAAGCCACTATGAATGTTTGAAAAGATTCTGTATTTGTACAGAATATTGCATTGTTCTGTAGGATACAATTGTTATGAAGAAACTAAATATTGTGCAGATGGAAGAAAAATATGAACAGTGTAACACTATGAATTTTGTTGTGTTTTTATTTTCTGTTTCAACTCTTATTGTTGAATTTTAATTTCAATGCTTTTTTTTTTTTTTTTTTTTTTCTGCTCTCATTTGCTAAAATTATTCTCAAGGATTCTAGCATTCAATCACTTGCCATTTTAAAGTATAGAAATCATGTCATTTTTTTTTTTTTTTATTTTTTTCTTTTTTCTTCTCATATTTTTAGAAGGTTCTTAAATTGCCTTTTTATTTATTTATTTATTTTTTTTTTTTTTTTTTTTTTTTTTTTTTCCCTCATGTTCACAGGTGAATTGACTGCGATCCTCTTTATGCCTTGATTTCAAATGTAAATTTCTAATATCATTGATGAATGATTGTGATTGATTAATAAATCTGTCAATCAATCAAACTCAATAAGTTTCAAGTCAGCTCATTGAAATAAATATTGGACTTTTGCCAATACATATTCACCAAATATTTAGTGTGTTAGTCATTATTATTATTATTATATATAAACAATTTTGAGCCCTTTTAACATTAAAAAAAATCTTTCAAACATTTTCCAAACTTGTTAGAACTGGTGTACTCATAAAATTTATTATCTGATGAGCTTACTGCATGACAAATTTCAATATTTGCTTCATTAATGAATTTGCTGAGGGATAAATATACCTGATCGACCTCAGTCAAGATTATAGTTCATAACCCCCTCACTGCAGTCGTAGATGCCATAATGTTATCCTTGTCTGTGTTTCACCAGGGCTATATAGTTTTTATAATTCAGTCCTCCTAGACTGGTTGCCAACCATGGCTAAAGGACCCAGTCTTTCCTGCTATTTAATCCACAGCAGGAGGAAGTCCAAGGGTATCTGTGCAAAAGTGAATGTAATGAACTCTATTGGGATTTGAACCCTGCTTGCTGAGTTCCCATTTTCAATACTCTACATGTACATCCTGAGATGAATATAAAAATGAAGAAATAATAATGCATATCACAAAAGATATAATTTTCTCTCTCTCTCTCTCTCTCTATTAATCCTGGAATACTTAAACTATTTGACACCATTTCCTCTAGGCATTCACTTAGTATGACACATGTAGGTACCTCCAAAGATTCACTCTTTAAAAAAAAAAAAAATGTGCATACCATGGTGAAAAAATGCTACAAATTTAATAAAAAGAGTTTTAGTCAAAATTTTTATTAAGAGGAAATACCAAAGAATGTTGATTATTAAAACATTTTTTAATCTTTTTTTTTTTTTTTAAATTTATTTATTTTTTTTTTAATTTTTTTTATTCATTAGAATAACCTATAAAATTTTAAATCCTTTAAAATTCTGTATTAATTTGTAGCAGGTGATATTGTTTTTAACTATATTTACTGATCATAAATGAAAACATTTATTACTATTCAGTCCCCACTTATATATTTAAAACAAAAAAATTTGTGTGTGTATATAAACATGCCTAATTTTGCAAATATGGGCATCTGTACACATTATTAAAAAATAAGGGTGGTGACTTTAAAGCCAAAGTATTTAAAATTCATTAAAACATTAGACTACAGAGTATATTTTTAAGGTTACTGTACAGTTAAAAATTATAACATAAGTATCCCCCCCCTTATTTCTCAAGCAATTTTTATAGATATATCCCCTTTAGAAAAATGAATTGAATTTTTAGATGTCAGTAGAGTGCAGAAAACATGCCTCTGTTTTATTTTTTTTGTTTTTACTTTTTTAAATGAAAAAAATTTAAACTAAAAATGTATTATTTTTGAAAGCTTTTATTTTTTTTAAATAAAGAGAATTGTGGCTAAAATCTGATTCCTCCACTAAAAAAAATCCAATCAATTAGTTTTGAAATAAAGTAAAGTAATTTGCTTATTGAAGAGATTAAATTTAATCTATTATCTTGAAATAAAAGCGTCAAGAAAGATTTTTTATTTTCATTTTTAAAAATTAGGTATTTCATTTTTTTTTTTTTTTTTTTTTTTTTTTAGGTCTGTGAATGCTTAGAGGAAATGGTTTCAAATGATTGAAGTATTAATGAGTTGTGACATTACTCTGATTTTTAAAAGTAGATATGTGTGTATAAATTATGCTTGGCATTTTCCAATACATTTCTTTCTGTAGATGCCAACACGTTTATATGCAGTTATATTTTTAGCTTAAAAACAATGTTAAGCCTTCAGTTGAAGTTATAAATTAATAAAAAAAATTTTTATTGGCTATTATAAAGTTGGCATTTGAAGTTTGATTTTGTAATTGATGTTGAGGACGGGGTTCAATAATTTTAAAATAGCTACTCATTTGGTACTGCTCACTCACAACTTAGAGTATTGCTACAGTGTTCACTTTGCAGCCTTGTGGGTGATGAATTATTTCCCACCTTACAACCCCTTTCCAAGTTTCTCATTACTCTTTCATGATAAATATTCAGATGAGCTACAGAATTTAGTTCCAGTTCAGGCCTTCACAATAGAACCTAATACACAGGGTCAAATCACCCCTTTCCCTTCATAGTCTGTGTGTGTGTATAATATATATATATACACATATACACACACACATCAGAGTAAACAAATAGTAAAATATTTGTTAAAATCATAAGCATTAAAAGTGCTCAATATCAAGTTGGAAGACCAGACTTGCAGAGCTGTTTAATATTTAAAAAAAAAAAAAAAATGGCTGCTGACCAGAGCACTATCATGGTTTCACTACTATATATGAGCAGCATATTTTCATTTTAGCATGTTATATTGAATAATATAGACATTATATCTACTTACTTTTATATTGACCTTTCAAGTTGTCTAATTAGTTTCTTGATATAGAGATGAAATCCATCAAGGAAGGTCCCATGTTTATTAAAAAAAAAAAAAAAAAATTTAGCATCACACAAACACATGGTTATCTGTGTCTTTTAGTTTATTGCAGTTACAATAGCATGTTTGTAATTTATCCCTGAAAATGATCTTAGAAAAGGCTGAAAGTATTTGGGTTTACAAAAAAAAAAAAAAAAAAAAAAAACAAACTACAGCGTCTTCCTTAATGGATTTCATCTCGATATCAAGAAACTAATTAGACAGCTTGAAAGGATCAGTATAAAAATAGACACAATATATCTATATTATTCAACAAGATACACGCACATGACAGGATTAAAAGCGACCTGCCAAAGGGTCGATGAAACATTTGATGGGACAACAGCACATTTGTGGGGATGGAGAAATACCTGGATTGATGTCCAGATTTGTGGTAAGCCCACTGGGAGTATTGAATCCCTTAGCTTTTGTTAAGGTATCCAAATAAAAGTAGTAAAAATCTGATATTACACCTGTGGCTTAACTGCATACAATAATGTTGGCTGGTTCCTTTTTTTTTTTTTGTGTGTGTGTGTGTGTGTGTGCGTATGCTTTTCTTGATTAGAGGGTGGGGTTGACCCAGTGCAAAGTATTTCTTTAAAAATTTAATGCACAGGCATTGTGTGATATCATAAGTCATAACTGGAAACCTGGCAGTCGCCATCGTATATAAAGTGTCTTTCGATTGGAAAGAGGTTTGTAAAAATTTTAACATTATTTTTTATGTTGGCTTTTTTTTTTTTTTTTTTTTTTTTTTTTTTTTTAAATCTTGGCTGGGTTGAACTTTTTTGTAAATGACATCTGTTAATGAAATTTAATAAAAACAAAGAATTTGATTTTTTTTTTTTTTTTTTTTTTGCAGATCTGATAAAAAATAAAAATGCTTCATCTATCTATCTATCTATCTATCTATCTATATCCACGGCCTGACAATTGTCTAGCATGAAACAGCCTGTTGCCTCTGAGTGTTGACTTCAATGTTTGCTTAAATTTTTATTTAATATATATATATATATATATATATAATATTAAATAAAAAATTTGAAAAAGCCCCAGAATATTCAAGAAAAATAAACTTAAGAAATCCAGGAAATAATAGCATTCTTACATCATCTTATTACACTAACTCAAAAGAAAAAAAAAAAGAATAAGAGTCTGAGGAGACATGAAAAGAAGAATTAGCCACAATGCCATGCACACACAAACGAGGAAAGAGAAAAAAAAAAAAAAAATTTTTTTTTTTTTTTTTTTTTAAAAGGAAAAAAAACAAAAATGATAAAATTTCCAGACAATTGCTGCTACCTCCTGAGGGGTGGACTGAATGATTACACAAAGGTTCTTCTACAGAACTCTGGAGTAGAGGTGCTGAATATAACATCAGTCAGCTAAGTGACAAAATTTATATATGTGTCTTTATACTTGTAGGATGTATAATAGTATCCGAAACAAAAGTGGAGATAATGGGACAAACGGCGTGTTTTGACATCCGTTGGTTTCAGCTTCTTCAGGTCAGGAAAAAGGACATTGGCAAAATGTATCATTTATAAACTTTTCCACTTTATCTCATCATCCCTATATATATATATATATATATATATATATGATATACAAGTGTAATGGTTAGCAGCTCAGAGGAAAGAAAATTTTATGAAACGCAGTTTACTATTTCTCCGTTATCAATTCTTTCAAAAAGTGAGACTGGTTCTAGACAAGCCTTTGTCACCATAATCAAAGTGTGTGTGAGTAGTCTGGTGGATCAGTTCTAAAAACTGAATTGTTAGGCACACCTATATTGAAACTGGTAGGTGAGCCCACAATACTACTTTCTTCCCTTTTTTTTTTTTTTTTTTTTTAAATTGAATTTACCCCAAGCAAGGCAGTAAAGCCACTAAGACACAAGCGGTTACTGGGTGTGAAAGAATTAGAAAAACATTTTGAAGGTATGAACAGAACAGTAGAATAGTAATCAGGAAAACAGTATATAATGATTGACATTACATTTAAATTTTTGAAGGTTTGAACTGGAAAGCATAGAGCCAGAAGAGAGTTCCACAAGCAAGAAGTGTCAGAAAAAACTTGGCTAGGTGTAACTGAAAGTTCTTTGCTAATTCAACTGTAAATTAATGAACCTTGTTGCTAGTCTAGTACTGTGCTTAAATTCATAACGTCTAGGTACCCTAGCAAAAAGCTTATCCAAACAATTACCATGAAAGTATAGAAAAGGCTGAGGGAAGCAAATTTATGACAATGGGGAAAAGTTGTTTCATGTTTAAATGCAATCTTCAATCTTCATGCATCACTCCTCTCCTGACTCAGGTTGTGTAGTATGCACTGTGGCAAAGTTCAGTTGTGGGAGGCAGATACCAGGGGACTCTCTATTTTAGAAAATCCAAGATGATTAACACACAATTAAAAATGGCCTTGTTTTCATTTGAGAGAGAGCAATTTTAGATTTTATTTGTGGTTTCTGAGGGAAAATGTATATTTTCAGTCAGCACCATGTTAAAATGAGTATTTTAAATGTTTATTTCCAAAAACTGGCAATAAAGCAAGCAGGTTTTTTTTTTTTTGTTTTTCAATTGGGAAATAGTGTAACACCCTTTCCACCTTACAGTCCCTCTAATTTTGCCTTGTGTCAGACTTAGTAAATATCTATATTTTAAATTATATAAATACTCCTGGGTTTCTTTGAAAGTAACGTCTCCTACATTATGTTGGCCCAAAAGGTCAGATAGTTGTTTGTAGTAGAGGTTGAACCCATTGACATTCATGCTGAATGTTTATAGAGACCAAACAATGGATGTGAGCACAATTGGGTGGTGGGTAATGCATTTAGGAGGCACAGTGGGGTAATGGATAGCGATTTGGATTGAGGAATTGGAGAGCTGAGTTTGAATTCCAGTTGAGTTCATTACGTTCACTTATGTGCTAAAAACTTTGGGGAAGAAAACTGAATTTAAACCAGCTCAGAGAGGGTTGGGCTCTGTCAGGCTGTCTTGCCCAGGAAACATCACTGCTTTTATGGCTGCAGTAGATGTTGTGCCCCTTAGATCCTAAAGGGTTACACAGTTCATGATTGTGAATGCATTTTAACAGTGGTGACAGTAACATATATGGCAAGTCATATTCTGAATGACCTTGCAAAGCTGCCAACCCATGAAAAGACAACCTTAAAAATGGTGATGATTATGTGGGGGATAGTGTTTTTTGTCATGGAAAAACCTTGCTTTATTATAGTGCTTCTTGAATCTTTGAGTTTCTGTGAAAATAAATAGGTGGCATTACTTTTGGAGCATCTCTTTTATTTGCTTAGTTTTGTACTGCCAGAAACTAACTACACTTGAAATTGAACTCACCACCAATATCTTGAGTTTGTCTCAAGATTTAAATCATGATTTTTTTTTGAATTTTTTTGAATTCAGAACCAAGTGTATTCAGGAGACAGTAAAATTGACATTGCAAAATTTGTTTTTTAAACATTTCAATTAAGGAAATAAAGCCACTAAGACTGAAGGGGGGTGAAAGAATTAGAAATTGAGAAACATTAGGAGGAGAGAACAATGAAGAGTATTCAGGAGGACAGTAGATAACATTGACATTTGCATTTAAATTTGTTTTTAAACATTTCACTCCATGTAAGGAAATAAAGCCACTAAGACTCAAGGGTTACTTGAGTGTGAAAAGAATTAGAAAACAGAAACATTATGAAGGAGTGAGAACAATAGAAGAGTATTCAGGAGGACAGTAGATAACTATTGACATTGCATTTAAATTTGTTTTTAAACATTTCACCCATGTAAGGAAATAAAGCCACTAAGACTCAAGGGGTTTTTTGAGAACAATAGAAGAGTATTCAGGAGGACAGTAGATAACTATTGACATTGCATTTAAATTTGTTTTTTAAACATTTCACTCCATGTAAGGAAATAAAGCCACTAAGACTCAAGGGTTACTGGGAATTAGAAAACAGAAACATGAAGGAGAGAACAATAGAAGAGTATTCAGGAAAACAGAAATTTAAATTTGTTTTTAAACATTTCACCCATGTAAGGAAATAAAGCCACTAAGACTCAAGGGGTTAACAATATGAAGGAGTATTATTCAGGAGGACAGTAGATAACGATTGACATTTGCATTTAAATTTTTGATGATCAAAGTTGGCTGGAAAGCATGGAACTGAAAGAGTTCTACAAGCAAGTAATGCAAGAAACTGTTAGCATAGCACTTATGGTTACATCCAGCCAATCCAACTGTAAATTGATGAGACCTTGCTGCCAATCTAGAACTTTGATTAAATTCATAAATTCTAGGTATCCTAGTGAAGAGCTTATCCAAACAATTACCATAAATGTATTTATAGAAAAGGCACAGGGAAGCAACTTTATGGTGATGAGGAAAGTGACTGATGCCAAGTCAGGGCAATATTGCTGATTATTCTTTGGATTTTATCCTGATAAAACTATACTGCAGGCCGACTTAAGAGCTCCCTATTGCACAAAAAGTGACTTACTTTAGTTTCAGTTTGGGTTTGCAGTAGTTCACTGCTGTAGTTGGTGTAAGACATTTTTGCTTTTATACTTGGAATAACTAGCTTATTTAACTGATACTCACAAGACAGATTGAAGGCAGGAGAGACAGAAAAAAAATGTGTAACATACTTAACAAGCTTGAGTAAACGTATGGTGGAACAATGTTTAGGAGAAATAACAAAAAGATAAAATTTATTAAGAGCTACAAAGGACAGGAAATTGTGGAGAGCCATGATCGTCTATGGCCTGAAGAGACATGGCACATGAAGAAGAATGAGATTTACTGTTTTTTTATTCATTTTCTTACTCAAAATAATTAAGCCTCAAAGATAATCTGGTACTGTGCTTAAATTTGTAAAGTCAAGGTACCATAGAAAAAAGTGATATTTATTCTCTAAAATACAAAAATGTGGCACAAAGCCAAAAGAGGGGAAGGCTGGTCTTCAATCAGTATTATTTTAAACTTAGCTAGCCACAATTACTGACCCAAACATACCACAGTATTCCTTATACCAAAACAACACATTATTATCCTTATGACAGTCACCATTATACCTCAAGTCTCTATGTAGTCTTAACTATATACAATTTGTCTGGGGTGGGAGAATAACAATATTTAAAAATGAAACCCCAGTGAATATTTACAATGAATAAAATTTACATACAAGAAATTGAACAAAATAGTGTTAGTAATAAAAAAAAAACAAATCACAATCCTTAATTGTGGCAGAAAAATCAGTTGACGAAATTAATGCAAGACTAGGTAATTAACAACAATCATTCAACCACTCAACAAGACACAAAAACAAATACGAAATACACACTTGAAAAACGAAAGGTGTCCCACATCTACCAGAGAACTAACATTTCTGTCACCTAACGGGGGAGGGGAGGGAGAATTAAACAAAAGAAAATGAGGACAAATAAAGGCTAATGAGCATACATCCTCTAGCTAAGTTAAAAAGAGAGCTCATCAGAAAAATTATGTTGAAAATATTTATAGAAAAGGCACATGGAAGCTACATTATGGCAGTGGGAAAGTGACTGAATCTGAAATGCATACCAAACGTACTATTTATCATATTACTATGTTTTATGCTTATTACAAAGACATTCAGTAAAAGAAAATCTAATTTAGGAATCTTGGTCTTATTGCCACTTAGAATTGTAAAATTTTTCAGTCATTTTTCAGTATTCTATATGAAACTTTTATTCCTAAAACAAATATACTAATGATAAACTTTTAATTATATGTATATATATATATATATATGTGTGTGTGTAAAAATATATAGAAAATAGGAAAGAACTGTTAGGTAAATAATCCAAAGTTCTTTAGTATTTTTTTGTTATTATTTTTAAAATAGTGCTTTCGATACAAAAGTAGAAAGCATAAATATAATTATTTATTTAAAAATATGATTCAACATACATAAGAGTTCTCATGTTTCAAAAGAAGAGTTTTCGGCTCTTGTTTTGAAACATGAGAACTCTTATGTAGTGTTGGAATCATATTTTTAAATAAATAATTATATATATATATATATATATTTTGCCCAGTCTGTATTTCTGTTTCCAACAGGTAAAAAAAAAAGTATGTTGAATTTTTATCACATTTATCCTTTAGCACTCTGTTGGTGACTATTTTCAACAAGCAAAATTTTACTCCTGCCAATGAAAGTTGAACTTTAATTTCTTGGTTGTGTAGTCATATAGCAACACCTAAAACAAACTTGACTGAAATTGAGAGCCAGGCTACTACAATTTCAAATATATAGAACTAATATATAAAACACTATATTTTGAAGGGATTCCATGTACAGTAAAAGGGGAAGTAATGTTTATAAATGATGCAGAGTGCTAAGTTATACTATAATTTAACATTTTAATTTTACGCTTTTTTTTTTTTTTTTTAAAATCATTTTACCCTAAACAAAGCAGAAATGCCATTAGTATACAGGGGGTTACAGGGAATGAAGGTGAGGAAAAGACTGAGTATAGGAAGAATTGAGGAAAGGGCAAAAGATGAACAGGTTTTATTAAGATAGGTGGCGATTGATGTCGCACTCAAATTTTTGAAAATTGTGGTTATCAGGGAAGCAAGTAAATGGAAGAGAGTTCCACAAGTGGGAAGTGCGAGAAAAGAAACTGTTGGAGTAGAAGTGGCGGTTGCATTAAGCTATTTCAACAGTAAATGGATTGGTCCTAGATACCAATCTAGTTACATGCTTAAATTCATGCAGTCAGGGCATCGGGGAAAAAAAATCTTGTCAAAGCAGTTGCCATGAAAATATTTGTTGAAAAGACAGAGGGAAACCACAACACCTGTTTTAAAGAAATACCTTATTAATTAGATGTTTTTTCAAGAAAGTTAATGTTTTCTTGTTTCATTTTTAAAAGAATTTCCTTCTGAAGACTTTTTTTTCTTGGATTCTGTTTTTACACTGCAAAACTTATTTAAAATGTTATTGTCACATAAAGTTAATATTTTTCTCTATATTTTTTTTCTCATAACAAATATATTGATAAAATTTTATTTTTTATACATAATTTGTTTTTTTATCTGAAAGGCTTTTTAAAAAGTATGTTGCATTTTAGTTTACTATTAAAAACAAAATAGAAACAAGTCTAATATTTTTATTCTGCAAAATTAACGAAAAAGTTGTTTAGTAATAATGTTTAACTTTAAACTTTTCTCCCAAAATTTCTGAAATTCAAACATTTTGAAATAGGCCTTCAGTTCTGACCATTAGTTGAATCTTGAGTAGGCCTGTAGTATAGAATATGATTTAAATGTAAATACAAAAATAAGTGTGAATGTAGAAATCTGTCATGTGTGTATACTATCTGTTGGTTCCCACCCATAGTATAAACCCAAGAGATGGTTCAAAGATTGTATCAAGGATTCACTGTGTAAAATTAATGATTCTAACTAGAAAATGATGGTGCATAGTGGTTCCCATTGTTTCCAAGACAATGTGACTACCTGGGCTAAAACAAAGAGAGCAGCCAGAAAAGGTGATAATATTCACCTGGACATGTTCCACTGTGTCTGCCAGGAGTGTGGCTAAGGCTGTCTGTCAAATGCAGACCTAACCAGTCATTGAAATTAGCTATGCTGACAGACCATTAACCAACTATGAGGCATTCCTTAACAACAATCATCTGAATCTGTCTATATTTCTGAGATGAGGTATTATGTACATTATTTACATTATTCAGACTATTGTCATCATATTTATTACAATGTTTCGGCCGTAGTACATTCCAGCCTTCTCCAGGTGGTTGGAATGTTGAACTTAATGGTTGCTGAAGACATTAGGTTTATAATACCCAGAACACAGTGGATAAAGGCATTGGTTAGATCCAGTGACAAGACCCAAAGAGTGTGAGTTCAATACCCGGTTAAGGCAGTGGAGAACTTTCAAAGGGAAAGTAACAGGAGATAACTGGTAACTGACATCCATTAAACATAGCATGTAGAACTAGAACAGTCTACCCCAGTGAGCGAAATATAAGGTTAAGTTCAACATTCCAACCACCTGAAGAAGGCCGGAGCGTACAACGGCCAAAACATTGTAATAAATATGGCGACAAAGATGAGGACAATAGTCCGAATAATCTAAATAGTGTACATAATACCACATCTCAGAAATATAGACAAATACAGAAGGATTGGATAAATATAGCTACAAAGATGAGGACAATAGTCCGAATACTGTAAATAGTGTGCATAATACCTCATCTCAGAAATATAGACAGATACTGAAGGATCGGATAAGTATGGCTACAAAGATGAGGACAATAGTCTGAATAATGTAAATAGTGTACATAATACCTCATCTCAGAAATATAGACAGATACTGAAGGATTGGATAAATATGGCAACAAAGATGAGGACAATAGTCCGAATAATGTAAATAATGAACAATCATCTGAGTTGTGAAGAGTGTGGAAAGGTCTGCAAAAGTTAGTTTGGCTTCAAGGCATCTGAAGATGCACCAGGCCCTTGGACCTGATAAAGGTTGGAAAGAAACAACACATCTCAAAGGTCTTGTTTGCTGTATCTGTGAAGATTTTCAGTCTTGGTGAATTCAATCTCTTCGTTATCTTGTCTTTTCTATGAATATATAAAGAGTTAAATGTCTATTCTTCATTCTCTAAAGCAAAAGTCTCCGAACCTTCCTGTTTTTTTTTATGCATTTTTTTTTGCGGTGGTGGGGGGGTATTCAGATTTATTAATGAAGGAATAAAGTTTAAATGAATGAGTTTTATTTAGACATTTTTATTTCATTTTATTTTTTTTTGTCTTAATTTTTTCCTTAATCAGTCTGATAAAATTCGAAACAAAAGAGAAATATGGACGATTACAAAGAAACGGTCATTTTCATATTAGTATCTGATATACAGTGTAACCCGGATATAAGAGAGTTGTCGGGACTGGAGAAGAAGTCTCTTATATCCGGGTTTCTCTTATATCCGGGTTTGGTCTATTTTATATACATTAACACAGGCTCTAATTTGGGACCAGAGAAAATCTCTCTTATATCCGGGTTTCTCTTATATCCGGGTTTGGTCTATTTTATATACATTAACACAGGCTCTAATTTGGGACCAGAGAAAATCTCTCTTATATCCGGGTTTCTCTTATATCCGGGTTTGGTCTATTTTATATACATTAACACAGGCTCTAATTTGGGACCAGAGAAAATCTCTCTTATATCCGGGTTTCTCTTATATCCAGGTCTCTTATATCCGGGTTACACTGTACACTAATAAAGATAGAGCATTTTGTTAATGACTGATAATAAAATAAGTACAGATAAGAAAAGTAGATTGTTCATTTATAAATATTCCAAGTTGATAGAGGTTGAGGCAGAAAAAAATTTGTGACAGTGGATGTGAACCAACCTGTTTTAATCTTATTCTTTTTTTTTATGTGCCATGTCCTTTCGGGACATAGGCAATTATGGCTCTCCACCTCCCTCTATCCCTTGCAGCTCTCAACATGTTCCTTCCATATCCTACCTCTTCCAGACCACGCTCTGCCATCCACTTGCTCAAGCCCGCCAGGAATGTCACACATTACTTTCCCTTGTCTCTCTTTTCCTCTATTCGACCTGTGAGTAACAGATTCTCCAGGCACTCCTTCCTCATTGTGTGTCCCAGAAACTTCAGCTGCCTCTTCCCAATGTTAAGTATAAGCCTCATCCTTGTCTGCATTCTCTCCAAGATATCATTGCTCACATGCTCAGTCCGCAAAATCATCAGCATCCTTCTGTAGAACCACATCTCCGTCACCTTGAGTCTCTTCTTCATCTTTGAGGAAATTGTCCAGCATTCACTGCTATAAAAAAAGACAGATGTCACGTAACAGCTCAGTATAATTTTCTTCGTTACCAAAGAAATCCTCCTGTCTCACAATACTCTGCCCAGATTTTGGAATGCGTTCTTGGCCATCCCAATACGTTTAAAATAACATCAAAGATGTCTGTACAAAATGGATGTGTATGTGTGTGGGTGTGTGTAAGTAAGGAATGTAAGTTTATAGGATTAGATTTGGTTTTCTGCCAACTGTTAGTATTTGTAGCTTGAACTTCTTTTATGGGTCATGTTTGTTTAGCACATGGGCGATCATGGCTCTCCACAACTTTCTACTCTTTGTAGCACTTAGCCGTGTTTGTCTTTTTTACTCCTCCTCCCAAACTCTGTTCTGCCATCTGTTTACACAAGTTCATTAGGTAGATCACTCACTGTTTCCTCCACCCTCTCTTTCTTCAGTGAGTGTCAAATTTTCCAAAATTTCCACTGCCTCTTTTAGATTTTAAGCATAAGTGACCATTTCCACTTTTTTGGAAACTTCTTTGTTGCTCACATGCTTGGTCCATAGTATTCTCAGCATCCTTCTGTAGGACCACATCTCCGTTACCTCAAGTCTCCTCTTCATTTATGAAAGTAGAAATAAAATAGGCTTCCTGATGTAAAAGAGGATGCGAGTTCAAATCTCACCATAAGCCTATTCCTTTATTTCTTATCTGCACTGTATACTGACACCGTGGTATGATGGTCAAAGCAGTTGTAACTGAACTTTGTTTTTTTTTTAATCATTTCATCCCAAGCAAGGCAATGAAGCCACTAAGATGCAAGGGGTTACTGAATGTTAGATAATATGATAAAAAAAATCACTAATAAGCAGAGAGAACAATAAAAGAACAGGAATTAAGAAGTCAGAAGGTAACAATTGACATTGCATTTACATTTGTAAAGATCAAACTTGACTGGGAAGCAAGAAGCCAGAAGTGAGTTCCAAGATGTGCAAGAGAAGAAACTGTTAGCATAGAACTTATGGTTACATTTAGTCATTTCCATTGTAAAATGATGAGACCTTGCTGCCAATCTAGTACTACACTTAAATTCATGAAGTCTAGGTACCATAGAGAAAAGTTCATCAGAACAATTAATAGAAAAGGCACAGGGAAGCTATATTGTGATGGTGGGAAAAGTGACTAATGCCAAGATGCCAGATCAGGACCAATAACATTGCAGATTCTTCTTTGTATTTTATCAAGAATCTCTAAGTACATAACAGGAGCACCAGTCCAGATGTGGCAGCAATATTCAAAGCAAATATAAAGGGAAAGGGACTGAAGCTGAGATGCCAAGTCAGGACCAATAACATTGCAGATTCTTCTTTGTATTTTATCAAGAATCTCTAAGTACATAACAGGAGCACCAGTCCAGATGTGGCAGCAATATTCAAAGCAAATATAAAGGGAAAGGGACTGAAGCTGAGATGCCAAGTCAGGACCAATAACATTGCAGATTCTTCTTTGTATTTTATCAAGAATATCTAAATATTTAACATGAGCACCAAACCAGATGTGGCAACAATATTCAAGTCAAGGACAAATGGTAGACTTATAAATATATAGATAGAATCTGGCGAGAAATAGTTGTCTAGAACAACACAGCAAACCAACTTTCCTAGCAGCAGACTTAGCAATTGATTCAATATGATCTTCCCACTTCACGTCAGTGGAAAATGTTAGTCTGAGAAGGTGCAATGAGTCACTCTCTTGGAGGCTAGCATCAGCCATGCTGATGGAAGGCAAAATGATGAAAAAAAAATAGTTTCCTGAAATGGTTTTCTCTTCATCTGTGTGGAGATTGTGTTGCATTTCCTGCCATGTAGGAGGCTTGATATTACATAGCAGTTTAGCACTCTTTTCTTTATTTCAAATTAAATTTTCCCATTTCTTAATACTTTGCTGTGTTTTTTGAAAACATCTTTTTAGAGTGTGAACTGGATGATAGGCAGACTTATCTACTCCTGTGGTAGTGAAAAAAAAACAAAAAAAAAAAAAACAAGTTTAAGCAGAGACATTGGAAGTAGTGATGTACAGTACCAATATCTTTACTGATTCTGATACAATTCTTGATACTTTTCTAAATTCCCAATTCTGATACCTACACTGACTAAAATTTATTATTTTCAGGCCCTACAGTTGGTTTGGGAAACTTAATAAACAAAGTACATTTATTAATAAAACATTTAGTTGTAAAACAAATTCAAAAACTTATGAAATAAAGTTAATTATCCTTTTTATTTAAAAATTTGGGTAAGAGTTTAAACAATGAAGTGGTTTGGTTTAGTTTATTTTGTTTAACAGCAATGGCTTATTTAATGCCAACAACATTTTCAGGATAAATTCATATGAATAGAATATGTATTCTTTGGTTTAGATTGTTTTGTTTTTTTTTTTTGGTTTATGGCATATCATCCTCAATGGGTTATTTAATGCCAACAACATTTCTAAGATAAGATTCATATGAATAGAATATATATTCTTTGATTTAGATTGGTTTGGTTTATTTTGTTTAACAGCATATCAACCTCAATGAGTTATTTAATGCTGACAAAAAATTTTATTGCTGGTAATATTTTGTTTTCTCAAAAATCTGTTTCTGGTAATATATTTCCTTCAAAATTGTATTGCTGGTAATAATTTTTTTCAAAAAAGTATTGCTGGTAATAGTTAACTATTTGCCCATAGCTGGGACCCTAACAGGTGCTACCACCCCAGGTCAGGGTGGACCTGGGAATATCAGCAATTAAGAGGTGGTTCCACACTCTTCAAAACCTCCTGATCAGAGGCCTTGCTGCTGGACATAGTTTAACGTCTTACCCAGGACGCTTAAACAATAAAGAGAACAATTTCTTTACATAAATCACTTAAAGTACTTAGCTACAGTTGACATTTTGCTTTACTTTGGTTATTATCAGAAATCTTAAAAAAACTTCCAAACTACACTTTTCTGCTTAGCATTGTATACACTTGCCATAATTGGGGTCTGAAAATAAGCATCGGTAAAAATTTTAATTTTTCACCGTTAGATACAAAATGTTTCTAGTTTTCTAATGGGCATAATTTGTAAAGATTCAGCTAATGATTGGCCTGTGTTAAAAAAACTTTTTTTTCCAAAGGTCAAAGGTTTATCAAGTGATATATAATTGCCATTTTATGCTGAATTCAAAAATACCATTCATTGTGTTTGGTCAGATCTGGTTTTTAAGATGTGTTTGAATACTTCACAACAAGTTGTATGCAATAATAACACTTATTCAGAAGCCTGTGGACTCTACTTGTCACAGCTGATCATGAGTGTCTGATGTTTAGTATAACATATAATATTGTATGTGTACCTAATTACAGTGTACCACCCTACTCACTAATGCTCACATATCTAAAGGGGGCAGGGATTATCCCTCAGCTTAAAATGATTTTAATGTACTGTGTCAAGTGTTAATGATGAGCTGAGTGCTGATTTATTTTTTCTCTTTTCAGCTTGACATTTGTATTCCTGTAAGAATGGATTTCAAGTGTAACAATAACAGGTTTTGTTATATCTGCGGTAATGTGGTTCTTCCTAACTGTAAAGAAAAAGTCACTGACTTTGTGAAGAAGGCATATCGTGATTACTTTGGAGTCAAACAATGGAGTCGCGATAAGCCATTTGCTCCCCACATTTGCTGTAAAGAACTTGGTGGAGAACTTGAGGGATTGAAGGAATGGTAAAAGGAAGATTATGCCATTTGCTATTCCAATGGTCTGGAGGGAAGGAAAAGATCATGTTATGGACTGCCAATTCTGCATGATAAATCTAAAAGGAATAAATTGCAAGAACAAGCACCATGTCCAATACCTTGATGTTCCTTCTGCCATAAGACCAATCCCCCATGGCCCAGACCTTCCGGTTCCTGAGCCAGATGGTAACATGGAATATTGCTCTGATTCCAAACATAGTTATATGACTGTTGTTGCTGGAGATGATGCATACAAGCCAGAAAAGGATGACCAGCTTGTACCCTTGACAAAAGCAGAACTCCATAATCTGACAGAAGACCTGAACCTTTCAAAGGAGTCTGCTCAGTTGCTGGGTTCATGTCTCAAAGAGAAACATCTATTGGCACCAGGAACAAGGTTCCACCGGTATCAAGATAGTGTGAGAGAATTAAGACAGTTTTTCATGTTCCAGGATAGGTCATCATTGGTTTATTGCAACAGCATTGCTGGATTGATCAAATGAATGGGCCTAGAGTATGATGCTATAGAATGGAGACTTTTTATTGACTCTTCCAGCAGAAGTCTCAAAGCAGTTCTTCTACATAATGGGAATAGTTTGTTCATCTATCCCTATTGGGTATTCAGTACAAATGAAAGAAACTCACAACAGCATGGATCATTTGTTGCCTGCTGTTAACTATCAGAAGCACAAATGGTTGATCTGTGGAGATCTTAAGGTGCTTGAACTGGTTCTAAGGTTTCAAGGTTAGTATCTTTGTTTTCTGAGTCTCTGGGACAACCAACATTATGTCAGACAAGAGTGGCCATTAAGACAAGGGTTAAAACCTGTCTTGCATTAAGTTCCATCTTACACTCTCATTGAACCGAACAAAATACTGCTTCCACCCTTACATATCAAGTTAAGAGTAATGAAGAAATTTGTGAAGGCAATCGACACGGAAGGCAGTGGGTTTGCTTTCCTCCAAGAGAAGTTCCCATTGATAAGCATGGAGAAACTCTAGGCAGATATATTTGACGGCCCTTAAATAAGAAAACTCATGAAGGACCCAATGTTTGACGAAGCACTGAGTGGAGCTGAACTGTCCGCCTGGCAGTCACTGAAGTCAGTAGTTACAAACATCCCACCGGAATGTGGAATACCAGAAGGAAATTGAAGAGCTACTGAAGAGTTTCCGCCAATTTGGGGCACAAATGTCAGTCAAACCACACTTTCTGTGATCATACTTGGACTATTTTCCAAAGAACTCTGGAGATTTGAGTGAAGAGCAGGGTCAGCACTTTCACCAAGACATTCGCATTATGGAAGAGTACTATCAAGGCCAGTGGGATGTAAGCTTTCTTGCTGACTACTGCTGATGCTTGAAATGGGATGTGGTGGCTGCCAAGCACAGGAGGAAGTCCCTGAAAAAGACCTTTCATTCACGAATAGATACTTTTGTGTATTTTTCAGTTCAATATGAAACAATGTGAGCTTTCTGTGAATATGTCAGCCCTAAATTTAGCATTATTTGTTTAATTCAACAAGAAAATAGAGTTTTAATACTGTTCTATACATTTCAAGTAAGAGCTTGTGTCTTAAAAATTTGATCACATTAGACAAAATGAGTACGATTTTTGGATTCAACATAAAAACTGCCTTAAAATCAGCTATTATATATTCAACCTTGAAAATATCGCAGGCCAGTTTAATGGTTTACTATTTAATTGTAAAATAAAAAAAATTGTCTATTTTTTTGTCCACCTTTTAAGTTTTAACAAGCAAAGGCACCTTCTAAATATTATGCAATCCCCTTAAAATTTTATATATGGCATTTTTCAATGAATGGAACAAATTTAAAGATATGGGATTCAACTATTATAAAACATTAAAATAAGATTAAAAATGATTAAAATCTTCATAAGGATGAGAACAACTGTAAATGTGTATTTTTTGCATGGGATTGATTTTTTCAGTTATTTATTAAATTATTAGATTATGAAATTTTACTGGTTTTATTTTAAAAATATTAAGACAAATCATGTTAAAAGTGGAAAAAAAACTACAGCTTAATCACACCAGATAAAATGGGATTAAAATACTCATCCTCAATTTTTTTATACACTTATAAAACTTGCATCTTGTTTGGCCCCAAGTATGAATAAATGAGAAAAAAAAGTTCAAAATATTTTAAATGCCATAATAATTTAACACAGGAAAGTTTAATTTATGTCAAAGAAAAATATTAGTAAAATAAAATTAAATACAATTTTTGATGGAAATTTATTCTTAGTTTTTTTAATACAAACTTTTGTGCGAAAAAAAAGCTCTTTTTCAGGAAACTTCAAATAAAAGTTTTTTTTTTTTTTTAAGTAAATAAAGGTGAAAATCCATTTTGAAAGCTATACAATTTTAAGAAATACATGAATTTTGTAGAAACAAATTTAAATTTCATAAAAAGAATGTTTACTTTTTTAAGTCTTGGTTATTGAAAAGAAGAATTATTTTTGCTTACGCAGTATGCTATGTAAATAAAAAATCTTTTCAATAACTAAGACTAAAATTAATTTTATGGATTAAAACTATTATAAAAAGAAATTGTTGTAATTTAAATGCCTCACCACGAGGACAACTTGTGACATGCGGTCAATTTTTTATGTGAAGAAATTAAATGCAACATTGATGGGAATTCCATACATTCTTTTTTTTTTTTATAAATTAAAAAATAATAAAATTTGTCTCAAAAGAGAGCCAGGCTGAGCAACAACATGAATTCATTTTGTGTTTATATTACATAACTATAATTATTAAATTGATAATTTATAATATTAAATGGTTGAATTAACAACATTTAAAAAGAAATTAAAAATAAAAATTTTATTTTTGAACTGAAACAGACTTTAAACCAGCAAACTTTATGGAAAGTTCAAGAATTGAGTAGAAACTTAAACTTTTTTTTGCACAAGTAAATTTACATCATATTTAACTTAGGTGTTATGATGATCTATAAATTTTAGTTTTACTGATAGTTTAAAATCAAAAATATTTATATCTCTTTATCATTTATACTAGGAATGGAAAGTTAAGTTTTAAATAAAAATCCAAAGGATTGTTTTCGGAATCGGTAATTAGGTTAAAAATTCTCCATTTCCAATGCCCCAAAAAGTTAACGATATTTCCAATTCTCAATTCTCAATAATCATCCCAGTATTAATATATATATATCTCTATATCTATATCTATATATATATATATATATATATATATATATATATATATGAGTAGACCAGAGGTTATCATTGAGTGGCGACAGTCTGTTTCATGTTTGAATGCACTCTTCAAGCTAAAAGAGACAAAGAGACTGCTGCTACTCAGTGTCTGCTCTTATATTTACATATGCTCTATCCTTGATGTTGAGCATGTTTACCTATAAATATAGCATAATTTAAAACTGTATTTTTATCATATATATATATATATATATATATTGCTTAAATGTTATTTTTAATGCATACACATATTTGAGTAGATGTGTTTTTCTATTTATATATTAAATAGTATATTTATTTGTTTATGGCCCGAATATTTAACTTAGGTGTTATTATGATCTATAGATATTAGTTTTACTGATAGTTTAAAATCAAAAATATTTATATCTCTTTATTATTCATACTAGGAATGAAAAATTAAATTTTAAACAAAAAAAAATATCCAAAAATCGTTTTTGAAATCGGAAATTAGGTTGAAAAAAATTCTCCAATTCTGATGCCAATTCCAACACTTCAAAAAGTTTCAATATTTCTGATTCCTGATTCTGATTAATGGTCCCATCACTAATTAGAAGTGTAGAGTTGAAGTAGACTTTATTCTTTATCAATAAATTGTATATACAAGTTCCACTTGAGGCCTGGTGTGAGTCCCAGCAAGTGCCCCATTGAAAGTACAACTGTTCATCATGACTGGAGAAATCTCAGAGTCCACTCTGTGATGATGAAATGTTACTAGCTTGGTTTTGGAGGCACTGAATGTTACTGATATGTCCCGGAAAGGGATATATTTGTTCGAAGTAGCAAAGTGGTTGTTCACTACTGTAACTGAGTAGGACAATCTAGCAGGTAACTGTAATGGACTGGTCCTTGTTGTAGTGGTAGGCGTAGGCAATAGGCAAAGACAATAGGCGTCATCCTGTACCTCCGCATCAGTCTGTATTTATGGCTGACACCAGCCAATCATATTACTGTGAGGGGGAACCCAGGTGTATGCATATTCATTACATCAGTTACCAAGCCGCTTCCTTTACCCATTGAAACATGCAAGCTAGTTCAGAGGAGAGATCAGTTGCCAGGTTCTAGTCATCTAGATTTTTAATGGTGCTTCCATAAACCATGGTAACATCTGCATATATATTTACTAGTGATCTGAGAATGTTCTTAGGCAGATTTTTAATATATAGCAGAAAGCGGGTAGGACTGAGGAGGATACATGCTTTGATCTCATGGGTATCACAGAACTAGCTATTAATAATGACCTTCATGGGCCTACCTGCAAGAAAAGACTCTCCCATCGCTAGGGAGTTTGTGTAGCAGCCCCCTAAACAAAAGCCTTTGAGCTATCTAAGATGATTGCTCTTGTGATGGATTTATCATCAAGCATATCACTGGTTAAAACATCAGCAGTGGTCCCTAGAGAGGTGAAATCGATATTGTTTGTCACTTGGGAGGCTCTTACTGTTGAGATGAATGACATCTTCTTGATGATAGCCTTAAAAAGTTTACTGATAAAACTATGCCATGATATTGCAACTAGATGAGGACTTACCTTCATTCCTGTAAACAGGGTATACAGCTCACATCTTCCTGGGAAACATTTTATGAGTTCCATTTGATTTCTGTTGGGAGCTTCAGTCTCAATAGAGATTCCAGGCAAGGGTTCTCATTGAGAGTACAATCGTTCATCATAACAGCAGAAAACTCAGGGTCTGGTCTATTATGATGAAACATTACTAGTTTGGTTTGGGATGTACTGAATATTACAAACTAGTTCCTCATTCATTGCGCTGTGCAAGCAAGGTCAGAGGAGTGATCAGCTGCCAGACACTACTCATGTTTTGACAATATACAACTGGCTCATTACCAAACAGTCCTGTATCCTATCCTAGCAATTACTGCATGAAACAGAACCCATATGGAATGAAATAAAAATACCAAATAGAGAAGAGCTTATAGCCACATTGAAACTACTGGCTGTCATACAATCGCCAAAATTAAGCAACCTCAAGTCTGGCCAGCACCTAGATAGGTGGCTGCTTGGAAATATTAGATGATGTAATCTTGGATGTGCGGGTGGTGTAAGGGATAATGGCTTGGAATTGTTAATCAGGGAGCAGAGTTCTAATTCCAGTTGGATTCGTTAAATTCACTTATGCACAAATACTCTTGGGAAAGGTATAAATCCACCACTTCTTCCCCAGGTATGGGTTAATTAGTAACATTAATATTTTCTGGCTTTAGATAACCTGCAAAATGAATTAAAAAAATGAAGAAGAATCAGACATCTGCAGGAATCAGTGTATATACTAGTCTATGAAAGCCTGCTCAGTAGGTCTAGCATAGAAATAGATACCATATAGGAGTCATTAATAAAGAAAGAGAAATTACTGCAATACTTCAAGAGCAGAGAAGTGGCAGTGAAAGAGGGTAAGCATGACAGCAGTAGGCAGGTAAAAAGAACATTATATTCTAGTGCAGGGGTCGGCAACCTATAGCACGCATGCCACACATGGCATGCCAATTTCCAATAGCATGTAGCTGCAAATGACATCATGAAGTCCGAGCCAATAACTATTCCAACACAAAGATATTTAGCTGTTTCAATTTTAATATATACTACATATTACTATATAAAATATATTGTAGGACAGGTATATTGACCTTGACGTGTATAAAAATATGTATGCTGTTGGCACACTCAATGATTTTAAAACCCTAAGTCGGCATATAGTTAGCAAAATGTTGCCAACCTCTGACCTAGCGGATTAAAGTGTTGGTTTGTGAATTTTGTAGCAAAGTAATTGTGAGCTCAATCCCTGAGCTGGGTAGTATAGGCTTAGACTCAGTGAAAACAGGATGGGCAGGAGTAAAAAGAGAACAAGACTAGATATCCCTAGACATGGACAGTGGAATGAGAACAATCTACCCTCATAAATTAAATAAAGGGTCCTGGATCAGCTGACATCTGAAGAAGCCCAGAGAGCACAACATCTAAAACATGATAGCAACAAAGATGATGTAACTAATGATAACTCCTTATCCCAGAAATTTAGACATAAATTTTGGTTCTCAGTCAGCAAGCTTTCTGGTATATTACTGTTGTGATGTCATATGGCATACCCAGGGCTGGATTATGACCTTTTTGGATTCCCAACCTTTTTTGTGTCATCGCTCACTTTCACATGGATTAATTTTCCACCACTCACTAAGTATAGTAAATATTCAAAAGCATACTAAAATTGTTTGGTAAAAGTTTGTTACTGGTTTGTAAAAAAATATGATGTAGCAAAAAATACCAAAGAGAGGTAACAAATAACACTGACTTATGTGGCAGCTGCTGCTACTACTACTACCGTGTTAAAGAACCAATGAAACAAATTTGACCATTGAAAACTATATAAAAGGTATTCCGATAACTTGGACCGATTTTAAATGTAAATTAAGTTTAAGCATCTAATGATTTTTTTCTTTTTCTTTCAGATTTAACAACTTAAGTCTTTGGTAATTTCAACCATGGATAGATTAACAATCAAACAACTTGTTAAAGTTTCAAGAGTGCAATTGGAAAAATTGTTTGTAAATTCAAACAAACTGGGTCGGTGGCAGATGTGAAATCTATCTATCTATCTATCTATCTATCTATCTATCTATCTCAGTCTATTTATATCTATCTATCTATCTCGTTAACACCAAACGAGATAGCAATAACAAGAGGATAATGGCTGGAATGTACAAAGTATATTTTTTCATATCTATCTATATATCTATTTCACTTTTTCATGTCCTTTTCATATCTATCCATCTATCTATCTCAGTCTATACATATCTATCTCAGTTTGTTCAAATCTATCTATTTCTTTCAAGTCTTTTCATATCTATCTTTTTCATTTTTTTTCTTTTTGTTTCAGATTTAGCAGACATTTGGGCAATATTATTTTTCACACATAATTGCCATGATTTAAATAATATGATCCAATAGAGAAATAAATAAATTTTCACCAATAACACTGATTTATTTACTGCTAACTTTGAGCCGTCTTAATGAAACACCCTTTTAATTTTATGATTTTGGTTAGCATTGCAAATGTTGACAAAATATTTAACAATGTTCATGATTATAAAATTAAAAAGAATATATGCCACTATGTTAATGACCATTCTTAAAACTATAGAAAATACCAAAATATTCCTTCTTTGCGGGGATGTTTATATCTTATCTAGGAATGTGACCCAGTTATTTCTATTTAATATCTTTTTTTATACAGGTTCTTTGCATAACTTCCTTGAATATCTTTTTCACGTAGCATATGTTAAAATACATTTTAAGTACTGAAAATACTTATCCTCCACCAAAATTTCCAAATGCCCACCATTTTCTGTTCAGCTACTCATTGCTTACCCATCAGTTCTGAACTAAAATCAAACATGTTATCGACTTGAAATACAATGACACAAATTAAAACATTCTTTTGTTTTGCTTCCTTCAAAATCAAATAAATATGAGTTTGTTATACTGATATTATTTCAGTTTATGAAACTATTTAGCAGTTATAACATCTAGAAAATTAAAATCATTGCTTCATAAAAGCTTGCAGGTCCCTAAGCAAAGGATAATCCAGCACTGGGTCGTAGTCTGCAACCTATACTAGCCCAAGGATAATCCTGCTTTGGGTCCTACTCTGCAGCCTATACTAGCCTAAAGGGTAATCCAGCTTTGGGTCCTAATCTGCAGCCAATACTAGCCTAAAGGGTAATTTGGCTTTGGGTCCTAGTCTGCAGCCTATACTAGCCTAAAGGATAATCTGGCCTTGGGTCCTACTCTGCAGCCTATACTAGCCTAAAGGGTAATCCAGCTTTGGGTCCTACTCTGCAGCCAATACTAGCCTAAAGGGTAATCCAGCTTTGGGTCCTAGTCTGCAGCCTATACTAGCCTAAAGGATAATCTGGCCTTGGGTCCTACTCTGCAGTCTATACTAGCCTAAAGGGTAATCCAGCTTTGGGTCCTAGTCTGCAGCCAATACTAGCCTAAAGGGTAATTTGGCTTTGGGTCCTAGTCTGCAGCCTATACTAGCCTAAAGGATAATCTGGCCTTGGGTCCTACTCTGCAGTCTATACTAGCCTAAAGGGTAATCCAGCTTTGGGTCCTAGTCTGCAGCCAATACTAGCCTAAAAGGGTAATTTGGCTTTGGGTCCTAGTCTGCAGCCTATACTAGCCTAAAGGATAATCTGGCCTTGGGTCCTACTCTGCAGTCTATACTAGCCTAAAGGGTAATCCAGCTTTGGGTCCCAGTCTGCAGCCAATACTAGCCTAAAGGGTAATTTGGCTTTGGGTCCTAGTCTGCAGCCTATACTAGCCTAAAGGATAATCTGGCCTTGGGTCCTACTCTGCAGTCTATACTAGCCTAAAAGGGTAATCCAGCTTTGGGTCCTAGTCTGCAGCCAATACTAGCCTAAAGGGTAATTTGGCTTTGGGTCCTAGTCTGCAGCCTATACTAGCCTAAAGGATAATCTGGCCTTGGGTCCCACTCTGCAGTCTATACTAGCCTAAAGGGTAATCCAGCTTTGGGTCCTAGTCTGCAGCCAATACTAGCCTAAAGGGTAATTTGGCTTTGGGTCCTAGTCTGCAGCCCATACTAGCCTAAAGGATAATCTGGCCTTGGGTCCTACTCTGCAGTCTATACTAGCCTAAAAGGGTAATCCAGCTTTGGGTCCTAGTCTGCAGCCAATACTAGCCTAAAGGATAATTTGGCTTTGGGTCCTAGTCTGCAGCCTATACTAGCCTAAAGGATAATCTGACCTTGGGTCCTACTCTGCAGTCTATACTAGCCTAAAGGGTAATCCAGCTTTGGGTCCTAGTCTGCAGCCAATACTAGCCTAAAGGGTAATTCGGCTTTGGGTCCTAGTCTGCAGCCTATACTAGCCTAAAGGATAATCTGGCCTTGGGTCCTACTCTGCAGTCTATACTAGCCTAAAGGGTAATCCAGCTTTGGGTCCTAGTCTGCAGCCAATACTAGCCTAAAGGGTAATTTGGCTTTGGGTCCTAGTCTGTAGACTATAATAGTTCTGGTCATACTTGATGAAGAACAGCATATAACAGCAGTTTATTTTTCCTTTGATTTAGTTGAAAAGAGAGAATGAAATGTAAACAACCAAGGCAGACAGAAAAGCTGGGTTTAACAGAGACCTTCTTTTAATGAGGTAAACAGAGACCTTCTCCTTTTAATGAGGTAAACAAAACAAAAACAAACAAGATAAACAAAATAAAGTAAGCAACACAAAGTGAAACTTCCAAGAGAGATGTTATCTTCAAATGTACACACTGAGCTGCAACTTCTGCTCATATCCAGGAAATAGAATTTTAATGCTTTCTAAACACAATCTTTTTTTCTCAAGGGTTTTTGGTGCTAAATTCCTTGTTAATATATGAGAATCTCTTCAATTGATGACACATTCCAACCCATCACCTGTTCAACAGAACGTTGTGTTTAGGTCTTTCCCAGTAGGGTTGCCAACTATCCTCTTTTAAGTGATTGTCTTGCATTTTGATGCTGAAGGACGTATCCTGAATCAGTTAATACAAGACATTTTTTGTCCTGCATTTTGAGAATCCATGATTCTTGTTAAAAATTACAGGTAATTTTTGCTTTATTTTTACAAATTTGTTTTATTTCTGAATTGCTGTGCAAGTATTGGTTGATGTTTTATTACAAATTGCTTATCTCAAATAAGTTCATACCAATGTGAAGATATATTAAAGATGAATTGAAAATATTTACGCTACTGAAAAAATAAGTTACATACTGTTTTTATATTGTTTTTATATTGTTTTTCTTAAAATACAGTTCTATTTCATCCTAAAATTTTAAGTTATTTTGCACTGACCATATAAAATTGAACATTTTTTTTACATTGACCATATAAAATTGAACATTTTTTTTTTTACATTGACCATATAAAATCCTTGAAAGATAATCTGTTCCATATGAATTTCTATTATCTAAAAATGCTAAAGTGATTTAATTCAGCTTTATGGGTCCATTGTTGTCTGGTTTGAGACACCTCCTTTTAGAAGTTGGGGGTCCTGTTCATAATATAAATTCAGTATAATCTCAATTCCTGACTTCATGACGAGTTATCTGTAATCAATTTCTTATTTACAATTGTCAATCATCCTGGGTATGATGATAAACTACATCCAGCAGCAAGGCCTCTAATCTGGGTGTTTTGATGAGTGTGGAACCACCTCTTAATATCTGTTGTTCCCAGGTTAACCCTAACCTAGGGTGGTAACACCTATTAGGGTCCCAGTTACGGGTAAATAGTTAACTCCCAAACTGGGGTCAAAACACTATGAAAGTATAAAAATACATTTTATAGTAAAAATACCAGCAATACACTTAAAAAAAATATCAACAATACAGCCTGAATATTACCAGCGATACATTTGATTGGTTTGGCTTGTTTTGTTTTATGGCATATCAACACCTCATTGGGTTATTTAATGCCAACAAGATTTTTATTGCTGGTAATATTTTTTCTTCAAAAATCTATTGGTAATATTTTTTTTTCCTTCAAAAATCTATTGCTGGTAATATTTTTTCAAAAATGTAATGCTGGTATTAAAACCTGTTTTTATACTTTTATAGTGTTCTGACACCAGTTTAGTGGTTAACTATTTGCCCATAGCTGGGACCCTAACATGTACTACCACTCCAGGTCATGGTGGACCTGGGAACACCAGAATTTAAGAGGTGGTTCCATGCTCCTCAAAACCTCCTGATCAGAGGCCTTGCTGTCAGATGTAGTTTATTGTCATACCCAGAACAGGCAATACATTTGATTCTTGACAAAAACCCTCTTTACAAAAATACATCAATGAAACCTGATCTACAAACTAATTTTTTACAAAGAATACATATTTTATTTATATGAATCTAACCTAAAATATCTTGTCAGCATTAAATAACCTGTTGAGGTTGATATGCCGTAAGACAAAATAAACCAAGCCTATAATTGTCGAATTTGAAACAATGAAAAAGGACAATATCAGTGGTACGCAGTTATCAATGACACAAGCAGAGTTTCAAACTTGACATTTGTAAGTACAGATATCTCTAAGAATTTAGGGATCGATTTGGCACTGTATTTATATTATGAACAGTACCTCCACCTTATAAAAAACATAAAAAAATTAATATTTCTTTATTCTGAAAAATGCTGTGTAGAGAAATATCTAGTGAATGCTGATCTACAAAAATTATTCCCTCCCCACAAAAATTATCCCTGTTTTTTATGAGCAGACCATTTAAGGAGTGCATTAAAGTCAAATGATGACTATGGGCTTGAAAGAAATAAACATTTTCTATTTGGTGAATTATTCAAGTCTAGCATTTTCACCATTGTTGTCTTGATCATCACATTTCAGCTGGTGGGTTCTTGGCCCTTCCTCAAATGTGTGTCACAACAAGTAGTTTTAAATTTTGTTCTCTTTCTCTCTCTCATCTCCATTTTATCACAGGTGACGTGACAAAAGTTATTAACTGAGACGATCCGAAACATCAGTTCATGGTTTGATCCCTGACATATTAACAGATTTGGAGAATGAAACTGATTTGATGGGAGTTGTTTGAGAAACACTATTTGATGAATTATTCAGTCTAGCATTCTCACCCTTGTTGTCCGGATTACCACATTTTGGCTGGTATGTTTTCTGGCCTTCCTCAAATGTGTGCCGCAACAAATAGTCTTAAATTTCATTCTCTCTTTCTCTAGTCTCGATTTTATCATAGGTCACATGACAAAAATAATTATTTGAGACTGTCTGGAACTCCAGTTTATGCTTGGTGTTAACAGAAACAGATTTATAGGATGAAACTGTTTGACTTGATTGAAGATTTTAGGGGGTAAATTGGTCTTTTGTGTTTTGTCTGCAAATGCAAGGTCTGTATCAGTTGTTTCGTCAGTTTGTTGGGGGACCATTTCCAAATTAAACCAAAGTCAGACTTCCTCTCCTGATATCTCAGCAAGAATTTTTTAGTCCGATAACTGTGCTGAAGAACTGTCTGATAAACTGGAACTACCATCACAGACTCCAGAGGGCAATTAGCGGCTGACATAATCCCGGCTTGTTTATTGACAAACATGTTTTTGCTTTTAAAAAGACAGTTGTAAAGTTGTTTAAAAGCACATTGAAAATTTGATGTTTTCAAAGCGTACACCCACGGATTCAAAACACTGTTGAAAAATGCCAAGTAATGCAAGCTCTTCCAAATGGTGTATGTAATATGGATATTTGTGATGTTCATGAGGAGAACTCCAATTTGAAATGGTAACCATAAACAGAGGAACGTTCCAGTGATAGAAAATATGGTCTTCGAATATTTTGTATTTCTGATTATTATCTGCCTGTTAGATTTTAAAGACATTTCAAGAGCTGCAATTGCTAGAGAATGATGTCTGGCAATGCAATAAATGTGGATATAGCAAAAAAGAATGATGCAACAAGAGGGGGTGAAGACTGCAATGAGTTGTAAGGTGTAGGTGCTTTGCAGGAAAAGCTGCAAAGAGAATGATTTGCCGAAAGAAAAATCATGACGCCAGCCAACGAAAAATGGTGTCCAGGAAATGATGGCTGAATAAAACCAAGCAAACCCAATAAAATAGAGTATTTTTCTTTTTGTCATTTCAGTTTTGTAAGAAAGAGGGTTGCTGACAGCTGAATACCGATCATATGCAATGATTGAGATTGTGATTATGGAAGTTCCACTAGCTGTGGCTTGCATGTGATTAGACAGCAGACCAAAATATGAATCTATTCCTGTCCAGTTTTCAAAGAGAGGTAACGGTAAGCAGAAGGCAAGTAAAATATCCGTAATTGCCAGGGACACGACGATGTAGTTGGCTGCCGTTTGAAGTCTTTTAAATTGGAACACGCAGACGATAACAGTTACATTCCCAAGGAGAATTAGAATGATCAGATTTAACGTGATCAGTAAAAGTCCAATCGATAAAAATTTTAAATGCTCCATTTTTTTCTGCAGCATTTGAAAACAATCATTGATGTGACGTTGTTGAATATTTTTTGTAAAAAAAAAAAAAACTTGCTGGTTTATTATTTCATCATTTTTTGAATTCTGAAAAATAAATTGGAAATATTTCAAAATTATGTCAAACATTTTTTTGTCTGTATTTTTTAAATCATAAAATATAAACAATACTTTATCTATGTTTTGGGCATTTTAGAAAAATAAAAAAAAATGTTTATCCATGTGATCTGAAATAAAATATTTTGTTAAATCTTTCTTTATTTGCTTGCCACTCCACCATAGTAGGAGGTGAGTCAGGTCTTTACCATAAAAGCTAGATTATCACTCTGTTGACACCAATATCCACCCAAATGTCTGACTTGAACTTTTGGCCATATAGACTAGCTTTGAATTTGCCTGTCTAAATCTAAGCAATCTGATTCTTTACCTAAATAATTTACCTATCTGGAACTGGCTTGGTGGGGGCCTCATTATTTTTTTTATTTCTTTTTTTTTTTTAAGCAATTCACCCCAAGCAAGGCGGGAAGCCACTAGGATGCAAGGGGTTACAGAAAATTTGGAGCAAGATCAGAGAGGAGTGATAGAAGAAAGGATGAGGAGAAGGGTAGTGGTTAGATCAAGGCAACTGGAGATGTCAATTGACATTACATTTGAATAGCTGGCGATTATAGCTCTCAGGGAAACTAGAATAGGGAAGGGAGTTCCACAGGCGAGAGGTGCAAGACATGAAGCTATTGGAGTAGAAGAGACGGCTACATTTAGGGGTTTCGACAGTGAAGGGGTGAGAGCGGGATGCCCGTCTCGTAGGGCTTTTGAACTCATGAAGTCTGGGAACCAGCGAATGCAACTCCTCGGAGCAATTGCCATGAAAGTATTTGTAAAACAGACAGAGAGAGGCGACGGCGCGTCTGTGAGAAAGTGTCTGTAGACGAGATGCCAGATCAGGGCCAATTATATTGCATATCCGCCTCTGGAGCCTATCAAGAACCCCGAGGTAAACAGAAGGGGCTCCAGACCACATATGGCAGCAATACTCCATGCAAGGGCGAATTGTTGATTTGTAGATCTGGAGGATCGATTCCGGGGAGAAAAATTTCCTGGTGCGGCACAGGGAGCCAACTTTTCTTGCGGTGGACGAAGCAATTAACTCAATGTATTTGTTCCATCTCAGGTCAGCAGTCAACGTGAGACCGAGCAGCTGCAGAGAGGTACTTTCGAGCAGTTGAGCGTCAGACATTCTAATGGAGGGCAGGGAAGGATCTCTGTGGTGATTAATAGAGAGCAGTTTTGTCTAAGAAAAAAATCCCTATGTGATATAGGGGAAGTATTGTAGTGTACCCTATAATTAACAATGCCCTAATAATGACATTATGCTATGTCGAAAGTACTTGGAGAAT
>CAHIKZ030000752.1:472500-497500 GCA_903632075.3 Acanthosepion pharaonis | reverse complement strand
ATATTGGCTCAGAGTGGGAAATTCGAGATCTGAGTTTAATTTCCAGTTGGGTTCATTGCATTCACTTATGCAAAAATACTCTTTGGAAAGGTATAAATACATCTCATCTGCCCCTAGCTATAGGTTGAATAGTAAGACAGTCTGCATCCTATAGCCTTGGTTGGCAACCAGTCTACCGCAGAAAGAAACGGTAACCTACTGTGGGAAAATCTGTGCCAATTCAGTGATATTGAAATTTGAACATGCATTGGATTAACAAAAGATGCCTTCCAAAAACTAAGCAAAGTATTAAGAAACAGGAAATGTGGTTCTGCAGAAAGATACTGAGAATTCCATGGATGGAGTAAGTCTTAAAGAAAATAGTAATAAAAAGAACACACATACTCAGAATCAGAAATTTCTTGGATACATAACGAGGAAAGAAGGCTTGGAGAACTTAACTCTCAGGGCAAGAGAGATTGGGGAAGGCAGAGGGCCACATGCATGATGAGCATATGTGAATGAATAGAAAAAGGCCAGCCTCTGTTAAGAGCAACAAAAGATAGGAAGTTGTAGAGAGCCATGGTCGCTCAGATCCCGAAGAGACACAGTACATAGCAGAAGGTCCTTAAAGTACAAAATGTTAACTGGCTAGAGCAGTGTTTCTCTACTGGGGTTTCCAAGGGTTCCATGAGAATAGGTGAGATATGCTAATGCACTTTTAACTTTTTTATTTAATTTCCTATACGTAATATTACTAAACACACACAATATATTCTTGATTATTGTAATATTGAATATAGACATCATCTTATCTAACCTATTTTGTTATTAAAAAATATAACAATCATTGGGAATATATTTAGTGATGTCTGTATGGTGCCAATGTGAAACCATCTTCACTAGTCTGTACCAACTCAGCGAACGGGACCTGTACTTATTATTAATTACTTATTTGTTTTTTCTTTATTTTTACAGAAATACCTAATCACCCAATGTGGTTAGTTTTGAAGAGGAAACATTCTGAAAATATGGTATATAATTTGCTTTTGCTCAGGGGTTCCTTGAGACATTAAATCATTTTAAGAGTTATGCAAGGGTAAAAAGGTTGAGAAACACTGGGCTAGAGTATCATTTACTGGTTACGCTGCAAAATAGCAGTAGGAAAGCAGTAGGGAAAGTAATGCATGATGATGCCATGAGATTTGTAGAAGCAGATCAGTTTTAGCGTAAGAGGCTTGGCAAAGGAACACAAGGGATGGGAAGTTGTGGAGAGCCATGAAGCATATCATTGTTAATTAGTTGGCTTCAGCCATTATCGCCCATGTTCTGAAAGGAACATGGCACATAGAAGGTCCTAATGGTACAAAATGTTAAATATATTGGCTCGAGGCTTGGCAGAGGGACACAAAGCATAGGAAGCTGGGGAGAGCCATTATCGCCTATGTTCTGAAGGGACATGGCCCACAGAGGAAAAAGAAGAAAGTCTGAAAGGAACAAAATGTTAAATACATTGGCTACAGTCTTGTCAAAGGGACACAAAATATAGGAAGTTGTGGAGAGCCATGAAGCAGATCAGTGTTATTTATTGGCTTCAGGATAGAGAATGGATCACTAGCTTTACAGGGAAGAAATCTGATAGGTATTCGATTAGTATTTTTTGTTTAATCAGTGATAATTCTTTTAAGCATCCACTTGAACAGCTTCTTCCCACGCACTGTTACGGGGGATGCTTGCCTGGTCACTGCAATCTTAACCCATTCAAGTCGATCTTTAACTTCCCCATATATCCTATGTATTTGTATATATATATTTTAAGATATTACATTGAGAACATGTCAAAATCGATACACAATTGCAGTTGAGTTTCAATGTGTATCAATGCATCACATCTTACCTGTATATATATATATATATATATATATATATATAAAGGGTGTTCCAAGAACTTGGACCAATTTTAAATGTGAATTAAGTTTAAGCGTCTAATGATTTTTTTCTTTTTCTTTCAGATTTGGCAGACATTTGGATGATATTATTTTTCACATATGATTGCCATGACTTAAATAACATGATCCAACAGAGAAATAAATTTTCACCAATAACACCGATTTATTTACTGCTAACTTTGATCCGTCTTAATAAAACACCCTTATATATAATCCATCTTAATGAAACACCCTTATATATAATCCATCTTAATGAAACACCCTATACTTTTTGATAGGGAAATAAGATTAGAATGATGTTGACTGTGTTGCCAGGAAGTTAACGGCCATGTCATGTTGCCTTGATGACTGTAGGTTTCTTCCTTTGGGGTCATCTCAAAAGTAAGATCTATGCCAAAAACAGTTCAACAGCTGAAAGATGAGATAAAGGCATATTGGTGAGATCGAGGAGCAACTACGCAGAGATGTCATCAAAAATTTTGGCCATCGAGTGGAGGTGTGCTGCCGAAGCTTTGGCAGACATTTGGGTGATATTATTTTTCACACATAATTGCCATGACTTAAATAACATAATCCAACAGAGAAATAAATTTTCACCAATAACACTGATTTATTTACTGCTGACTTTGATCCATCTTAATGAAACACCCTGATATATAATCCGTCTTAATGGAACACCCTTTATAAGTTTTCTTTTTGTTTCCATTTTTTCCAAAACCTTGTTATTGCTAACATGTTTGGTCCTTGTTATCCTTGGCATTTTTCTGTAGAACTACATTTCTCTTGCTTCAAGTCTCTTCTTCATCTTTGAGGAGATTGTCTAGCACTCACTGCTATATAGGATGACAGATATCACATAACAATTCAATCCTCTTTTCTTTGTTTCTAGTGATATTTTATCTGTCTTTTAATACTCTGCTTAGCTTAAAATGTTTAAATAAAATGAATTTATAATTAATTGAAATTAAATTTTGTCTCTTATTTCTCCCAAACCCTGTTCTACCATCCATTTACTGAAGCTCATCAAATATATGACACGCTTCTTTCCTCTGTCCGTCTTTCCTTCAGTCTGTCTTGTGAGTATTAGATTTTCCAAGCCCTTTCAGGACATAGGCGATCACGGTTCTCCACATCTTCCTCTCCCTTGTATCTCTTAATAAGTTTTGTCTTTTTTGTTATTTTTCCAAAACCCTGTTCTACCATCCATTTACTGAAGCTCATCAAATATATGACACGCTTCTTTCCTCTGTCCCTCTTTCCTTCAGTCTGTCTAGTGAATATCAGATTTTCCAAGCCCTTTCAGGACATAGACGATCATGGTTCTCCACATCTTCCTCTCCCTTGTATCTCTTAATAAGTTTTGTCTTTTTTGTTATTTTTCCAAAACCCTGTTCTACCATCCATTTACTGAAGCTCATCAAATATGTGACACACTGCTTTCCTCTGTCCCTCTTTCCCTCAATCTGTCCTGTGAGTATCAGATTTTCCAAGCCCTCCTTCCTCATTACGTGCATCAGAAATCTCTTCCTGATGTTAAGCATAAGTTTCCTTTTTGTTTTCATTTTCTCTAAAACTTCCTTGTTGCTCACATGTTTAGTTCATGGTATCCTCAGCATCTTTCTGTAGAACCACATTTCTGTTTCTTCAAGTCTCTTCTTTGTCTTTAAGAAGATTGTCCAGCACTCACTGACATATAGGATGACAGATATCACATAACAGTTCAATACTATTTTCTTTGTTTCTAGTGAAAATTCTTCTGTCTCTTAATACTCTGCTTAGCTTTTGGTAGGCATCTTTGGCTTACTGGATGAATGAAAAAAAAAAAAAACTCCTGGAAGATTTTGTCCAGAGAGAACTCAGTATAGGTAGTGGGTTTTTGGAGAAAAAGTGAGAGGAAGGTGGAATGGTAAAAGTGAGATTAGCCGTTTCCAAGCAGGAAACATTCAGCATTCATTAACTGAACAGTTGTTAGCATTGCTGTCGGTCGAAATTCTTTTCAAACAGTTTTATAGGGAAATAGATTTCTGAAGCCCACTGTTATCACACTTTCTAGGATTGTTGGAAGTTTCCTGCCTAATGTTTTTGTTTAATATAGTGTGGAACATTAACATCTTGATTATGTCATTATTTTCTCTTCTAGTTGTGTGTGTTATCCAATTTAGTTGTTGCTGCTGCTGGAAGTCTTCAAGTGATGTGGTTTTTGTTATCTGGTAAAGTTCTTTGCAATTATGTAGCAGCAGTCTCTAAGATCTGGTTTGGTGCCATGCAAGACATCCATATGAAAATCTTGATCTGACTAGGCTAAGAACATGACTCAAGTTTTAGGTGATTGTTTCAGTTTTGTAGCATCTTGTGGTATTGGATGAAACTACCCTTTGTGTAGCCTATTCTATATTCAATTTCCTTATCTCCTATATTAAAGGCTTATGGCCACTTCATGTTGAAATACTGGTCCCCATATGATCACCAAAGTTAAGCAACGTTGGATCTGGTCATTACCTAGATGGTGACTGCTTGAGAATACTAGGTGGTGTAAGAATGGATGTGCAGGTGGTGTAATGGATAATGACCCAGAATTGTTAATCAAGGAGCCGAGTTCCATTTCCTGTTGGTTTTTTTTATATTCACTTGTGCACAAATAACCTTAAGAAAAGGTATGAATATACTTCTCCCTCTAACTATAGGTTAATTAGTAAGGCTTGTAACACTAAAACAGTATTATCATTAAAAACATTATTGCAATCTAAAAATATTTTCTGGCTTTAAATAACCTGCAAAAGGTTGATAAGCCATAAAAACAAATCATTCAATCCTAAACTGAATTTGTCATAACTGATCCATATTTGACTTGAGCACTCCAATGGGGGTAGGGGTGCTGATGCACACCTGAGCCACCTATGTTACTCTCTCCCTTACTTCTCCCAGAGGGTCTTTGAGTTCTCATATATGAGCTCGCTTGTCTCAGTACCTAAGGTCACAGTCTGGTACAATATTTCTGACTCTAGAAGTTCTGTTGCCTTGATTTCTGGGTATATGGGACATGTACATTCGGGGTATCATGCCTGTTATCTTCTTTCTTGGATTATTTATCTCTTCATTAAGGGTGCTGGGTTTTGGCATTATCCGCCTGATAATTAGGAATCCAAACATATATGTGCTTCTTCGTGGGGCACCTTCAGGTGGTGTAATGGTTAGCAAGGTTGTCTCACTAGAACAATTACGACTTAGTAGTGAATTCGATCCTCACTGAGTGCCCATACATATAATAGCCCTATTCTAACAGTAATGTTTATATTCATTCCTCACCACTGACAATCCCTTTCTTCCTGATTTTCAATGCATTCCTATAGTAAAATCATTTGCAATGCATTTACATTATACATATAATAGCCCTATTCTATCAGTAATGCTTGCATTCATTCCTGACCACTGACAATTCCTTTCTTCCTGATTTTCAATGCATTCCTATAGTAAAATCATTTGCAATGCATTTACATTATACATATAATAGCTCTATTCTATCAGTAATGCTTGCATTCAATCCTGATCACTGAAAAGATGTTTCTCCAGGATTTTCAATGAAAAAGTTACAATCTGAGAGTGAAAATTTTCTGAAACATTGAAAACTCAGTGTTTAATCATAAGAAATTTTCAATTGTAACCTCCCAAAAATTCATAAATGCATAAAATCAGAAAACAAGGTGTGAAGCTGGTTTTAGTGAAAAGTCACAAACCCCACCCCCACAAAAAAAAAAAACAGACATATGGTGTTATAATTTACATATAAAAAGATTTTTCAGTGATTTTGCAAAATGCTTTTAGTATTTGCTATGTCACTAAATATGTAATCATTAGACGAAATGAAAGTTTGGATGGATTTGTTTAATAAATCCTATCAGTGATAAGACAGCTTACATAAATGGCTAGTAAATAATATAATCAGAACTAAACTAACAATTTTATCACAAGTATCTCTTAATAATTTATAAAATAATATCTGAAGAATTTTTATTTGACTTACCGTTTTGTTTCAGAAAAATTCATCGCTAATTCATCCTGAGTGAAGCAGAAATCACAGTCTTGACGATTGCCATTGTCTTCATTTTAAAAAATTTTTTTTCGTTGTTTGCCAGGAAAATGATTGGTCTTTCTCTTCTTTTCAACAGTGTGTGGGGAAACAAAATGAACTTAAGTAGGGTTCAAACACATGGACTTAACCAGTGCACTTCTTGGGCTGAATGTGAAGAAAAACAAATTAAGAAAGAAAGAAAAAGGAAGAAAGAAAAAGAAAAGATTTGTTTAAAAAAAAGAAAGAAAGAAAAAAGAATACCACAATCTTTCTTATTCGAAAACTTTCCCCCTCCACCAACCCCTTCCCAGAAAAGGAAGATGGTGGCATTAATAAAATTAAAGGTAAAAATGTCTTCTGTGTATATTTAATGATATGATATGCAAAAATATTTTATTTATATATATGTGTGTGTAGGATTTCATTTCAGCTCTAAATATATAGTACAATTTATATATATTTCTACTCTTTGGAATGAAAGCCATTTTTAACTTATTTTTTCCACACCAGTTTCATTAGAAATGTCACAACATTTAAATTTAGATCCAGTTTAAATGTTTCTTTTAATATCACCATATATACATATTAACCTATATACATATATACACATATATACGTTTCTTTGATTTTTATTTTTTTTATACAGTAGGATCTCTGATAACCGGACTAAGAAGGCCTTCCGGATATGAAGAATTGCTTACAAAGTCCGGATATGAGGGGTTATATTTACATTGGAATAAAAGAACTGAAATCAGGTTTAACATTTATTTTCAATGTTTTATAGTAAACAAAATAAGCTAATGGTGAGTGAAATATAATGGAATTGATTTTAAGGAAAAAGAAATAAATTATGTAATGTTAATAAAAATTCATTAAATAAAGTATGCCATGTATGCAAAACAAATAATGTAAATGAGATCTGAAAATAATTTCCACATCTGGCCCTGAAAGTATTTTGATATGAAACTCTGGAGTCAGTCTATTAAGATGAGACAAATAGATTTCTATTGATTTCTTGAATCTCTCTCTTTATTATATATGTATGCATATATATATATATATAAAAAAGGAAAAATTATGCAACTGTAGAAACCCAGAAGACTGCCCATTAGAAAATAAATGTATTAATTCTGTGGTATACCAATGTACTATTTCATCCACAGAGAGCCTTAGCACTAATATGATATACATTGGGTCCACGAAGAATAATTTTAAAGATAGATGGAGGCAGCATAAGTGCTCCTTTAATAATATAAACAAACGAAATCAGACTTCACTATCAAAATATTTTTGGCACCTGAAGGAAACAAATAAGATACCAAAAGTTAAATGGAAAATTATTGACAAGGCTAGAATATGTAAAGCTTGGGATGACCCATGCCCTTTGTGCCTCCATGAAAAATTGCACATTATTAAACTTCTAAATAATAATAATCTATTAAATAATAGACACGAGTTAACGGTTTTTTGTAGGCATCATCAGATTTTTTGTTTTGAATTATTAGATAAAAAAAAATTTATATAACTTGTTTAACAAATAGCCCAATCATCAGATTCATAGTAGGAATAATTAACTACAAACATGCATACTACATAACACACTTCATAATCCATAGCCTAAATTAGTAGTTTAAATACCTTACATATAAGATAACCCTTTATGAAGTCGTCAAAAAACAAACGTTACGAAAGTTTTTCTTTTTTTATATGCACAATTCCCTTTCATAATAAAATAAAATAAATAAATAAATCTCCATAGACAAGCAAACTAGACGATGACCAATACATCATCCGTTTCATTTTTGACACCCCCACCTTTCCCCGACTTGACACCTTGAAAGTATCTCTATACCGCTACTTATTATAAACACCCTACACTCGCCTACCCAATTTAGACAATTCACCATAGCTGTTACCATGGGGATTTTGATTTCAATTTTAAAACAAGTAAATTTCAGATATACGTTATTCCAACAAAAATTTCGCTTGAAGATGGAACGGAGCCCATTTTACTTTCAACTCAATTTAATTTAAAGGATTATATTGAAGTTTTCGGCTCTTGTTTTGAAACATGAGACCTCTTATGTAGCGATTTGGAATCATATTTTAAATAAATAATTATATATATATATATATATATATATATATATATATATATATATATATATATGTGTGTGTGTGTGTGTGTGTGTGTGTGTGTCTAACAAATTAAAGGCAACATTGCTTGATTATGAAGCTCTTTGTAACTGAGTGGTCAAAAGCATGTCAGATCAAATGATGGTTTTCCCTACAAAGGAGGACACAGGTTAGATTCCTGCTGGAAAGTGCATTTTATTTAATGAGATTTCTCAGATTTTCAGGCCAGTAGACAAAATTAAAAATACTGTCTAAAAAAGAAACGGAGCATCTACTCAAATATGGATATCTATTAAAAATAAGGTTTAAAGTAATAAATATATTATATATACTCTGAGTCACTGGCATGCTTATTTGAAAATAAATACGTAAAAATTCACCTTCTTCTCTGCTGGGAGCCAATGCTAATCAGTTGGGTTTTGATCCAGCTTTGGGGAAAAATTTCCGACTGATGCTAATCAGTTGGGTTTTGATCCTGGCTTGAGGCAATTGGATGTCTAGCCACACTGATGAGCTGTGATACAGTGAAACAGTCTGCGGATGACAATATTTATGCCCCTGAAAAAAAAAATTGGTCTAGCACTTTAGAGGGAAAGTGTGAATTTGTAAACAGTGACTGCTACTGCTAATAATGCAAAGCTCTTCTATGAATTGAGCACTCTGAGTCAATGGCATGTTTATTTGAAAATAAATATGTAAAAATTCACCTTTCTCTCTGACGGGAGCTGATAGCTTAGGGGAAAAATCTCCAACTGATGCCAAATCAGTCAGGTTTAGATACTGGCTTGAGGCAATTGGATGTCTAGCCATACTGATGAGCTGTGATACAGCAAAACAGTCTGTCTGTAGATGACAATATATATATATATATATATATATATATATATATATATATATATTTTTAAGACATTTTTATGTTTATACATTCTTTTTTATAGATCAGTAAATGCTCTGTTTATAATAAACAGTATTAACAACATTTACCAGCCTGAATGTACAAGAAATTTTCATAGAAAATATGCGTCTTCCGACAGGAATCAAACCTGTATCATATACAAAACTATCATATAGCTTTACGTGCTTTTACCGATTTAGCCAGAGGAGCGTTTTGGCTGGCAACGTCAATTTTACTGGGTTTTTTTAAACTACAATTCTCCATGATTTTCTCTTGTACATTCATATCTGCTCAAAGTGTATCCAAATGTAAACAAATGACGTCATACATTATGAAATGGACAAAGTCTGACAATTATTTTAAGACATTTTTATGTTTATACATTCTTTTTTATAGATACAAATATTTAAGTAAATGCTCTGTTTATAACGTGCTTTACCGATTTAAATTGGAGAATTGTATTTTTAAAAAAAAGCAGTAAAATCGACCTTGCTAACCAAAATGCTCCTCTGTGGCTAAATCAGTAAAGCACATCAGGCTATAGATGGTTCAATTCCTGTCGGAGGACACATATTTTCTATGAAAATTTCTTGAACATTCAGGCCAGTAAATGTTGTTAATATTGTTTATTATAAACAGATCATTTACTTAAATATTTGTATCTATTTTTTATTTTGGGCTAACACTGTTTATATAATATTTCTGGTTATTCGCAAGAAATTTTAATGTTGGGGTCAGTTATTATTATTGTTAAAAAAATTAAATGAATTGTAGCTTAATTTTGAATTTAGGCCCAGATTAACATTTTAAGATTGAAAATAAAGTTGTAACTAAGAATCATAAATTCTAATTTATAGAGATGCTGATATTATCAAGAAGAAATGTTAGGGAATCAAGGGGGGTAACTCCATTTTTTTTCCATGCAAATCAATAAAGTAATTAATAATATTAATATTACTAAACTAAATAAAAGTAGTGATATCAATAATAACAAAATCTGTCATGATAAAATAAAATTAAAGTACTAATAAAAAATAATACATACCAATGAAAATAAAATAAGATAAAAAAAAAAAATAAAATGAAATAATATATATATATATATATATATATATATATATATATATATATATGCATATATAAATATGTAAATAAATATCGTATTTTCCAGCTTACAAGACCCTGCAACTTGGAAGACACAACCTAATATTGGAAAGAAATTTCTAAGGAAAAAAAAAGTCATTCTCATACAACAACACATTCACCCTACATGCCTCACATACTGGCACCACATATTGTTTACATTAATCACTTGTCCAATTTTGTTTGTATGCTAATGATATACTAGTCAAGAGCAGAAAGGCTCCCACCACTGCTAGTAAACAGAGTATGTTTAAGGTTGTGGCTCAGCTCCAGGAAGGTTTATAGTCTTGGAAATACTTGTAACAGCTAAGTACTGAGGTTAAATCATATAAAAGACTGAATTAGACAGCTAACATTATAGTGCAATGGCTTAACATACAAATCCACATCCCTATCAGTCAAGCCAATTAGGTCACCGTCCAAGCCTATTTGAGCATGGGCATTGTCTTACATTTGTCTTGGAAGACATACAAGTATTTTTCAGGGTATTTTTTTTTTAGGAAAAAAGTGCGTCTTGTAAGCTGGAAAATATGGTAATTATATTATTTACACTATTTACATGTGGATGATTGTCCTTATTTTTGTTATTGTTTTCACAATGTTTGCAGATGTTGTGCCATGCGACCTTCATCAGGTATACGTATATTGGGGTAACCTACAGGAAATTCTGAACTGAACCCTTCTCATTCCACTGCCCATATCTCATCTAGGTTTTATCTTTAATTCTACTCAGTTATTGCTCATCCTGTTTCTACAGAGTCTAAGTACACACTACCCAGCCCAGGGATCGAACTCGCAATTATTATGTTGTCAAATTCACAAACCAATGCTTTAATCCATTAGAAGATTGTCTTGTGAGAATAGTCTATCACTGTAGATTAAATAAAGAGTTCAGTTCAGAATTCCCTGTAGATTACATTGATCAATGTATACCTGATGAAGGCTGGTGGACACAACAGCTGAAACATTGTCATAACAACAACAAAGATGAGGACAATAGTTCACATGTAAATAGTGTAAATAATGATAACTCCTCAGAAATTCAGAGAGAAAAAAATATATATATAACTTGAATTTAATGTATTGGGGCAGCGGATCATTATTTAAACATAACAGACAATGAATGTCTATTATGTTTGATCATGAACCGTTCTAAAGTTTGTATGTTTGATTTAATTTTAAGTGAAAATAAAGACAAAAATTGTCCAAGAATTGGATATGTTTTTATTAAGTTGGTCCTTGATCTAAGCTTTCAACACATTACATTGCATCTAGACATATGGTTCTGTTGTTAATATTTTGGCCTCTCGTGTGGTATGATGTCATAGAACCGCATCAAGATCTTAAGACCTGCATCTGCTATTCCGTGATCATTATCATCATATAGCAATCTTCTATGTCAACATAAAAAAATATTATCTTTGATGCTGAATATCTTTGTTTAAATGTCTGTATAACCATTGTGAAGATAGCTCATATGAGCCGAAGGCTTACATCAAAGAAGAACTTAATAAAAAAATATCCAAATGTTGGACAATTTTTGTCTTTATTTTCACCTGAAATTAAAGTAAACATACAAACTTTAGAATGGCTTATGATCAGACCTAATAGACATTATCTGTTATATTTAACAATATATGAATAAGACAAATAGAAAACTTATCTTAGCCAACACATTTTGTTCTCTGAGAGACTTTACCAAGGCAAATGCAAAGATTTTATTTTGTAACAAGTATTTATATACAAGAGCCAAAATGTTATTTCGTCCTGGGTAAGACGTTAAACTACATCCACATCTTGGGTAAGATGATAAACTACGTCCAGCAGCAAGGCTTCTAATCTGGAGGTTTTGAGGAACCACCTCTTAATTGCTGGTGTTCCCAGGTCCACCCTGACCCGGGGTGGTAGCACCAGTTAGGGTCACAGCTATAAGCAAATAGTTAACTATTACCAGCAATACATTTTTGAAAAAAATATTACCAGCAATACTTTTTTGAAAAAAATTATTACCAGCAATACAATTATGAAGGAAAAATATTACCAGAAACAGATTTTTGAGAAAACAAAATATTACCAACAATAAAAAATTTTGTTAAAATAACCCATTGAGGTTGATATGCCGTAAAACAAAATAAACCAAACCAATCTAAACCAAAGAATACATATTCTATTCATACGAATTTATCCTAAAAATGTTGTCGGCATTAAACAACCCATTGAGGTTGATATGCTGTTAAACAAAATAAACCAAAACAATCTAAACCAAAGAATACATATTCTATTCATACGAATCTATCCTAAAAATGTTGTTGGCATTAAATAACCCCTTGAGGTTGATATGCCGTAAAACAAAATAAACCAAACCAAAATGTTATTGGTTTTTCAAAATTTTAAAATTCAAGAATACTCATAAATATTCATCAGGTTAGCTGAAAAGACAGGCAAAGTATGGAAGGCACGAAGTGACACAATTCAATGTCTAATAAATAAAAGTAAGTGATGTTCTTGAATTTTTTTTTAATGCAAATTAGCAATTAAATTATTTTACTTTGGGATTAATTTATGTGTTATATATTTTACATAACATGAGGTTATCAATTTAACTGTTTTCTTTTAATTTTTTAACATTTTTATAGCCATATATCGGGCAAGTGATGTGGGAGGCATGGGGGAGTAATGAATAGCAACTTGGATTGGGGAATCGGAGAGCTGAGTTCAAATTCCAGTGAAATTCATTACATTCACTTATGTGCTAATACCCTTGGGAATAGTATGAATCCTCTTCTTCTCCTCCCCCCCACCTATGGGTAAATAGTAGGACAGACTGGGTTCTATAGCCTTGGATGGCAACTGGTCTACTGCAGAAAGAAATGGAAACCTACTGCGGGAAAAATAATCTGTCTCGTCAGTCATGTATCAAAAGATACATGATTGCTTATGTGTGTATCACAAATGGCACATAACTGACTGATTGGGAAAGGAGTAATTCTTTCAGGAATGGAGATATTGGAAAAAATCTGGGATGGAGATTTATATTTTGGTAAGATTCAATAGCAGCACTCTTGAGAATTTTCCGTCTAAGTTATTTTCTCTTTTAATAAGTGTGGTATTCTTTAGATCAAAGTTGTGGTTGAAATTATTTCTATGTATAATTAGTACATTTGAAAAAATTGTTGTGTTCATATTTATATGAAATAAAACATAAAAAATTCAAATGCACTGTGAAAAAATCCCTACCTCCACTCTTGACCTCTCTTGCTGTCTGTTTCCTGTTTGTATACTTCAAACAAGTGCACTAAAATGCTGGGCCATCAGTTCGGAATGTCTAGATGATACTAATCCATCGTTTGTTTTTCCTAATCCCAGTATCAGTTCAACAATCAAAGATTTCCCGCTTTTTTTTTCATTTTTTTTTTTTTGACAACAAATGATTGTGAGGAGAAACTAAAAATAACCAAACGCCATGACCGCTTGTCACAGCTGAACTTGTTCTCCGATACAATATTTACTGAAATTATCCGTAAATGGATGGCTGCCATTTGGTTCGTATTTTGGCAAAGAGAGGTCAACTGGTTCACATTTAAACTTCAAGTGTACAGGAAGCAATTTCCAATTTTATTTTATTGGTGAAATAAAATAAAATTTTTAACTTTTATTCAAATTCTATTCAGTATTAAAGATATTTATTTTGCATATTCATAGATGAAAAATACAAGATTTTTTTTTGATGAGGGTAAAAATTTTGCATATTTATTTTTATTAAATGGCATGTCCGTTGAGGATATAGGTGATCATGTCTCTTGACAGATCTCTTTTTTTCAAATTTGTCAAGAGATTTGTCACAGATCTGTGAATTGCCATAACTTTTTGGTAAAGACAATGAAGTGGTTTCCCTTTGCCTTTTCCATGGTTTTGAATTCATAGTAGTCATCTATGCCATGTCCCTTCAGGATGTAGGTGATCATGGCTCTCCACAGATTCCTTTTTCTTTATTATCTGAGAATTGCCATGACTTCTTGGGAAAGATAGTGAAGTGCTTTCCTTTTGCCTTCTCCATGGTTTTGAATTCATAGTAGTCATCTATGCAATGTCCCTTCAGGATGTAGGTGATCATGGCTCTCCACAGATTCCTTTTTTCTTTATTATCTGTGAATTGTAAAGATTTCTTGGGAAAGATAGTTCAGTGGTTACCAAGTGTCTTCATAGTTTTTTGATTCCTTTTATTATCTGTGAATTGCTTTAGCTTCTTGGAAAAGACAGTGAAGTGGTTTCCTGTTGACAGTTTGGAATTGAGAGCTGTCCTTCTTCTAGACTGGTTGCAATTCAAGGTGAGAGAGTTAAGTCTACTTTACTATATAATCCATAGATCAAGAAAGAGGATGTGTATTCATGCCTTTCCCAAGAGAAGTTGTGTGGAAGTTCATACAACAGACTAGTTTAAAATTTGAAATCTTTCCATTATCTATTATCTCAATCCATGCTAGATAAAGGACCGAGATAGATAAAAAGTGGTTGAGATAAAATAAATAAAGAGGCTGAGAAAGATAGATAGGTTGGTTTGTTTTGGGTTATTTAATGCTGACAAGATTTTTATTGCTGGTAATAATTTTTTTTTAAAATGTACAGCTGGTAATTATTTTTTTCAAAAATATATTATTGGTAATAATGTATTGCTGTTAATAATTTTTCTTCAAAAAAATTATTGCTGGTAATAATTTTTTACAAAGTATTTCTGGTATTAAAACCTATTTTTACACTTTCACAGTGCTTTGATCCCAGTTTGGGGGTCAACTATTTACTAATAGCTGTGCTAACAAGTGCTACCACCCTGGGTCAGGGTGGACCTGGAAACACCAGCAATTAAGACGTGGTTCCATGCTCCTCAAAATCACCTGATCAGAGGCCTTGCTGTTGGATGTAGTTTATCACCATACCCAGGATAAGAAAGATAGATAATGAACACGCCAATATTGGCTGATATAGATAGACAATGAGCTAACTGAGATAGATAATGAACAGGCTTAGATAGATAAATAATGAAGAGACTGAGATAGATAGATAGATAATAAATAGGCTGAAATAGAGACGTAATGAACAGGTTGAGATACATAGATAATGAACGGGCTGAGATAGATAGATATATAATGAAGAGACTGAGATAGATAGATAATAGGCTGAAATAGATACATAACCAACAGATTGAGATACATAGATAATGAAGAGGCTGAGATTGATGGGTAAATGAACAGGATAGATAGATATATAATGAACGGGCTGAGATAGATAGATATATAATGAACAGGATAGATAGATATATAATGAACAGGATAGATAGATATATAATGAACGGGCTGAGATAGATAGATATATAATGAACAGGATAGATAGATATATAATGAACGGGCTGAGATAGATAGATATATAATGAAGAGGGTGAGATAGATATATAATGAACAGGATAGATAGATATATAATGAACGGGCTGAGATAGATATATAATGAACAGGATAGATAGATATATAATGAACAGGATAGATAGATATATAATGAAGAGGGTGAGATAGATAGATATATAATGAACAGGATAGATAGATATATAATGAACGGGCTGAGATAGATAGATATATAATGAACGGGCTGAGATAGATAGATATATAATGAACAGGATAGATAGATATATAATGAACAGGATAGATAGATATATAATGAACGGGCTGAGATAGATAGATATATAATGAACAGGATAGATAGATATATAATGAAGAGGGTGAGATAGATAGATATCATAGATGTCATTGTTGTACCTTGAGAGAACTCTATAAACTATAATGAATGGCAAAGATAGTGACCAGCCTTTGTAGGTGACTCATACCTCATTCATTATTAAACTTGCCAAACCGGATTGACTGGCTTGACAAAGCTTCTCTGTATAACTTAACACATTGTCTTCAATAAATTGTTTTGAGAGAATTTCCAAGAGTTGTTCAGATTATTGATTTCATTCTTTTTGTTTATATTGGTTCCACAACATTTCGGTCAATTGATTTCTCGGACTTAGTCATGTGAACACCACATATTTTAAAGAGATGTGGGTGGGATCTTTCTCATTCACCCCGCAGGCAGTGTTAACAATCCTCTCTTTTTATCCTTGGAAAGAATAAAACAGAAATAAAAGATGGTGATGTTGATCAGTGGGCCTGAGAAAATTTAAAAAACGGGGGCCTGGAGGTGCAGGTTGAAAAAGAGGGAGACATGCAACTGAAATTGAACCAAAGCTTGGAAGTTTCACATGAAAAGCTGATAGATAGACGCTGAGAGCAAGTGTAGTTATTAGTCAGGGTTTATATTTAGTGTATATTTTGTTAAATTGAACAGGGATCTTGAAGTGTAACAGACAATCGGGTCAGCCTGATAAAAGACTCTAAGTTGCCTGTATGTGGCACTGTAAGCACCAAGAGTTGTGTCCCCTTCCACAATGGAAGGAGAGAGAAGACCTGCTACTACTAATTAACAGATTATTTTAATTTTTATAAAAAAATTAAGCAAAATTATGAAAGTAATATTTTTTACTCTTTTATTTACATAATTTTAAAAATTAAAAAATATAAATTTAAAATAAATATAAATAAATATAAATTTAAAATAAATATAAATAAAATGATTATAATTATAATCATTTTATTTATATTTATTTTAAAATTAAAAAACTTGAAAAAAGTTAAGTTTTCCTGATGGCGAGTTGTCCCGTTGTTAGGTTGTCCTGGTGCCTATATTTTTGGCCCTTTTTTCATTAATCATGAGTACCAAAATGAAATATAGAGAGTATGTCGAGGTGGCGCTGATTATTTGCATATGGACGGTACCAGGCAGGTATTAGCCAATAGTCAGTGTGGGGTCTGGAACTGGGAGAGCTATATAACACCAGTTTTTTCTCAGTCGATAGAGGTGCTCTCGTGTGGATGTGTGAAAACCATACAAGAAAAACACAGGAAGGATAGTAAGGAGATAAACATTACTTATAACTAAAATGGATAGGAAATTGTGGAGAGCTATGATCATCCACATCCTGGAGGGACATAGCACATAATTATTTTCCATCCAGTTGTACCTAGAAGATGGTTAAAGAATAAACTGGCCAAATTGTAGGGGTAACAACAGAAGAATGAATACATTTGTCTGAACATCTCCAAATTGTTTTTCCTTATACAAGCTTGTTAGGTTACTTGTTGTTTTCCTCTGTCCTTCTTGCCTCCAGCATGTGTCCTGTGAGTGTCATATACTCTGAGTCCTCTTTCCTTATTATATGTCCATGAAATTTCAACACTTTCTCATTCTAATTGTAAGTGTTCTTTTTGTTTCCATTTTCTTTAAAACTTCCTCTTTGATCACATGTCCTGTCTATGGTATGCTCAGGATTCTTCTTCAGAACCAGTTCTCACCTGTCTCAAGTCTCCTCTTCATGTGTGAGAAAATTGCTCAGCATTCACTGCTATATAGAGGACTGACATCACATAGCAGTTCAGCACTTTTTTCTTTGTTTCTAATGAAACTTTCCTTCTTTTTTTTTTCATGCTTTGCTTAGCTTTTGGAAGGCATCTTTCGCTATCCCGATGTGCATTTGGATTTCAGTGTCACACTTTCTGTTCTCTGTTAAAACACTTCCCAGATATTTAAATTGTGGTACTAAATTGTAGTTTGCATGTTGGGCTCTTCCTTCTGCTGACAACCATGCATGCCATCTTTTTGCATATATAAAGAAATAAAAAAAAAAAAAAGCTGAAGTTGTGCCCAAATCTGGTTTTGAATTCAGAATAATTACAGAGACAAATAAGTTCTTCAGTTAGAAATACTAGTTTTCATTTCATGCTAGTTTAGGAAAATATATTAGTTAGTATATGTTTATCTTGTGCAATAAAGGTTGTGCAATGTGTGGTTAAAATTCAGTCCTTTGATTTTGAAACTGGAATGGCCTCTCCAGAGTGCATGTTATAGGAAAGCCATGCGCTGCCTACATTATACACTTGCCCCCTCCCAGCCATACCAACAAGATTCAAAGGAATTACAGGGTATTATATTTGGGAACAACTTGGCTGCAGGAGTTGCTGGAAAGTTGTCAGTGTTGACGGATAACCGCCTTCAGGGCTTTGATCCAGGTTTTCTGTCTGGATTTACTTCCATAGCCTTGGATATGAATACAAAGCAGTGGAGGTTTAAAATCAGGGTTTTCCTTCCCTAGATCAGGCATTCACAAGGGGATCAATATCGCCCCCAGAGGCCAATTGTTTCTCTAAGGGGTGGGGGCAGTAAGTTTTCACAAACCAGTTCTATCCTTTCATAGTTTGTGGAAACATCTGTAAATAAGAATTACAAGTTTATATTTTAATAAACATTTCTAAATTCATGCTTTCTCATCTATTTATGAAATTAAGTCTTTAATTGTTTAAGGATGAAATAGATTATTTTTAATGATAGCTCATCATACAGCATTTAGCAGAAATACTTTTTTCACAAAACAGTTACACATCTCTAAATGTTTCAATTATTTTGAAACATTTCGTTCACTGACTTACACATTGCACTGCAACAGTAATTGTGAGAAGTGGATGATGCCTGATTTTTATGTTGAATAGTCAAAGTGGTAATATTAATAATTAGATCAAGTGTTAGTGACAATAACTTTGAGTTGAAAATATTGTTTTTGTGTTATATTTTTCAAAAGGGTACAACTTGGCACTGGGTCAACTCACCACCAGAACAACTTTAATTTTTTGAATTTTAAAATTTGTATTGGGGGTTTTAACATGATTAAATGATTAAATTAACAAATTATTTTAATTTGTATAAAAAAATTAAGCAAAATTATGAAAGTAGTATTTTTACTCTTTTTTATTTACATAATTTTAAAAATTAAAAAAATAATTATAATCATTTTATTTATATTTATTTTAAAATTAAAAAAAAACTTGAAAAAAATTAACTTTTTTTGATGGTGAGTTGTCCCGTTGCTAGGTTGTCCTGGTGCCTATATTTTTAGCCCTTTTTCATTAATCATGAGTACCAAAAATATAGAGAGTATATTGAGGAGTATTTGGCTTATGGCTTTGTCAAAAGCCCGTTTGATCAAAGACAATCTATGTGCCTTATTTGCAGCAGCTCATTTTATAATGAAGCGATGAAACCGTCAAGGTTTTTTAGAACATTTAAAAAGAAAACATTCTGACAAAGTGAACAAACCCATTACTTATTTTGAAAATTTAAAGAAAAACTTTAAGCAATGAAATACTTACCTTATTTGAAAAACAAACAACAGAAACAAATGAAAGTGGTTTGATTGCATCTTATGAGATAGTGCAAGTAATAGTAAAAAATTGAAAGTGCACATACAGTTGCTGAAAATGTTATTAAGCCTTCTTTTGAAATTCTCATGAAAACTGTGTTGCAGCAAGATTTGGCAAATGTCTTAAAAGCATTGCCACTGAGCAATGATTCAATCCAGAGAAGAATTGATGAATTGTCAGCAGATGTAGAAAGCCAACCAGTTGAAAAATTAAAAAGCACTAAATTCTTAATTCGGATTGATGAATCTATGGTTAGCAATAATAGGGCTATTCTTATGGCATATGTTCATTATCTAGACAATTACAACAAACTGTGTGAAGAGGTGTTGTTTGTGAAACTTCTTAGTTTGAGAAAAATCAGGTACCCTTTGAAAACTTGGTATCTTGCACAGCTGATGGTGCTCCATCCATGTTTGGTATGCATTAAAGATTTATTGTGCATTTAAATATTATATGTCCTTCTATTCTTGTTGTGCATTGCATGGCGCATTGTCATCATTCAGTTGCCAAAAATATTGGCCCTGATCTTCATGAGACATTGACAGTACATTATTTACCCTTCAATATCTGTCTATATTTCTGAGATGAGGTATTATGTACATTATTTACCACATCTCAGAAATATAGACAGATACTGAAGGATCGGATAAATATGGCAACAAAGATGAGGACAATAGTCCAAATAATGTAAATAGTGTACATAATACCTCATCTCAGAAATATAGACACATTGACAGTAGTTATTAAAACAGTCAATAAAATAAAATCTCGCAAGCAAATATGACAGACTTTTTCGAAAGTTTTGTATTGTTATCAAAGAACAGCATATAAGACTTATCCATATGGAAGTCTGTTGGCTTTCAAAAGGAAAGTGCCTGGCCTGATTTGTAAACCTGTTTCGTACAATAGTTAAGTTCTTGGAAAATATGGATGAGAAAAATTTTGCAGTGGAAATCAGGCATCACAAATGTGACATTTACATTTTAGCATGGATTTTTTGAAAGTTCAATGAAATTTCACTCCAGATTCAAGCTAAATTATGCCTGTTGCTAGATTGCAAATGTGTTCTAAAAGCCTTTTCTTAAAAATTAGACTTATTGTGTTAATATACAGAAAAACAAAATCCCTTGAGAGGAAACTGATTCCTTGTGAGATGAAATGCCTGAGGAAAACATAGAACAAGACCAGGCGAGACAAGATCAGGAATGAAGCAATAAGAGATATGGTAAGAGCAATACCAATCATACAACACATTGAATGACAGAGGATCAAGTGGTTCATATATCTCACTCGTATGCCTATCAACCAACCAGCCCTACAAGCATACACCCTTCAGGTACTCTGGGTGGAGAGCGAGAGGCAGACCAAGAAGATGCTGGATCAACTCAGTGGCAGACACTCTCAGAGCCCATGAGATATCTCTCCTCCAGGCCACTTGCCTTGCTGCTGACAGACGACGATGTCTCCCTGTGATGCCTAACAGCACAAGCGGAAGGAAAACTAAACTATTTCTGTCATCTGGCACTACTGTGGTCCGGCAAGAGCCCGGTCTCAAGGGTGCCGGACTAAAGTTGTCAAACTATAGCTAAAAATAAAATAAAATTTGTTTTATTTCCTTAAAAGCAGACTTAAGGCAGTTTTTGCCATCCAAAATTGTCTTCAAAGATGCCATGATTAAAAAAAAAAAAACACTGGAATTAAAGATCCTAGCATTTCCATGAGCACCAAGGCAAATCAACGCCATTTTACAACCAACGCTGACATACCATTGCCAGACATGGCCCCTAACAAAAATTCTTGAGAGCAAACTGATCACTTGTTAGATGAAATGCCTGAGAAAAGCAGTGAACAAGACCAGGTGAGACAAGATCAGGAATGAGGCAATAAAAGATATGGTAGGAGCAATAACAATCACACAACATATTGAGCGACAGGGGATCAAGTAGTTCAGATATCTCACTCGTATGCCTGTCAACCAATCAGCCGTATGAGTATACATCCTCAGGCAGGTACTCTGGGTGGAGAGCGAGAGGCAGACCAAGAAGATGCTGAAGCAACATGCCTGAGATAACCGAAGTAAGGGAACATTTCTGAGAACAAACAAGTAAAAAGGATGCAGAATATTTAGCAAAATTGAAAAAAGAACTAAGTAGCCGATTTTCAGATTTATTTTTGTTAGCAGTTCATCTGTGGATAATGGATCCCTTCGATCATGACATAGAAGTTTCCTCAAGGACACATGGCACAGTGGATAAAGGCATTGGTTAGATTCACTGACAGGACCCAAAGAGTGTGAGTTCAATACCCGGTTAAGGCAGTGGAGAACTTTGCAGAGGGAAATTAATAGGAGATAACTGATAACTGACATTAAAACCATGGCATGTGGAACTAGAACAGTCTACCCCAGTGAGCGAAATAAAGTGTTAAGTTCGACATTCCAACCACCTGAAGAAGGCTGGAGCGTACAACGGTCGAAATGTTGTAATACATATGGTGACAAAGATGAGGACAATAGTCTGAATAATGTAAATAGTGTACATAATACCTCATCTCCGAAATATAGACAGATACTAAAGGATCGGATAAATATGGCAACAAAGATGAGGACAATAGTCCGAATAATGTAAATAGTGTACATAATACCTCATCTCAGAAATATAGACAGATACTGAAGGATCGGATAAATATGGCGACAAAGATGAGGACAATAGTCGAATAATGTAAATAGTGTACATAATACCTCATCTCAGAAATATAGACAGATACTGAAGGATCGGGATAAATATGGCAACAAAGATGAGGACAATAGTCAAATAATGTAAATAGTGTACATAATACCTCATCTCAGAAATATAGACAGATACTGAAGGATGGGATAAATATGGCAACAAAGATGAGAACAATAGTCGAATAATGTAAATAGTGTACATAATACCTCATCTCAGAAATATAGACAGATACTGAAGGATTGGATAAATATGGCGACAAAGATGAGGACAATAGTCGGAATAATGTAAATAGTGTACATAATACCTCATCTCAGAAATATAGACAGATACTGAAGGATCGGATAAATATGGCAACAAAGATGAGGACAATAGTCGAATAATGTAAATAGTGTACATAATACCTCATCTCAGAAATATAGACAGATACTGAAGGATCGGATAAATATGGCAACAAAGATGAGGACAATAGTCGAATAATGTGAATAGTGTACATAATACTTCATTTCAGAAATATAGACAGATACTGAAGGATCGGATAAATATGGCGACAAAAATGAAGACAATAGTCCGAATAATGTAAATAGTGTACATAATACCTCATCTCAGAAATATCGACAGATACTGAAGGATCGGATAAATATGGCAACAAAGATGAGGACAATAGTCCGAATAATGTAAATAGTGTACATAATACCTCATCTCAGAAATATAGACAGATACTGAAGGATCGGATAAATATGGCGACAAAGATGAGGACAATAGTCCGAATAATGTAAATAATACCTCATCTGTATAGACAGATACTGAAGGAGCATAAATACCTCATCTCAAATAAATATAAATATAGACAGATACTGAAGGATCGGATAAATATGGCGACAAAGATGAGGACAATAGTCCGAACAATACCTCATCTCAGAATATATGTAAATATGGTACATAATACCTCATCTCATCTCAGAAATATAGACAGATACTGAAGGATCGGATAAATATGGCGACAAAGATGAGGACAATAGTCCGAATAATGTAAATAGTGTACATAATACCTCATCTCAGAAATATAGACAGATACTGAAGGATCGGGATAAATATGGCAACAAAGATGAGGACAATAGTCGAATAATGTAAATAGTGTACATAATACCTCATCTCAGAAATATAGACAGATACTGAAGGATCGGATAAATATGGCAACAAAGATGAGGACAATAGTCCGAATAATGTAAATAGTTTACATAATACCTCATCTCAGAAATATAGACAGATACTGAAGGATCGGATAAATATGGCAACAAAGATGAGGACAATAGTCCGAATAATGTAAATAGTGTACATAATACCTCATCTCAGAAATATAGACAGATACTGAAGGAGCGGATAAATATGGCAACAAAGATGAGGACAATAGTCCGAATAATGTAAATAGTTTACATAATACCTCATCTCAGAAATATAGACAGATACTGAAGGATCGGATAAATATGGCAACAAAGATGAGAACAATAGTCCGAATAATGTAAATAGTGTACATAATACCTCATCTCAGAAATATAGACAGATACTGAAGGATCGGATAAATATGGCAACAAAGATGAGGACAATAGTACGAATAATGTAAATAGTTTACATAATACTTCATCTCAGAAATATAGACAGATACTGAAGGATCGGATAAATATGGCAACAAAGATGAGGACAATAGTCCGAATAATGTAAATAGTGTACATAATACCTCATCTCAGAAATATAGACAGATACTGAAGGATCGGATAAATATGGCGACAAAGATGAGGACAATAGTCCGAATAATGTAAATAGTGTACATAATACCTCATCTCAGAAATATAGACAGATACTGAAGGATCGGATAAATATGGCAACAAAGATGAGGACAATAGTCCGAATAATGTAAATAGTGTACATAATACCTCATCTCAGAAATATAGACAGAGACATAGAAGTTGTCAGTGAAAATATGCAGGAAGAACTAATTGAATTGAAAAACCAGAGATGAATGAAAATACAAATTTGAAAGTGGAGGGTCAACAGAATTATGGCTGTCAAATACAATGAAACAGCTATATCCAAACATATTGTCTGAAATGGCTAAAATACTGCTATGCTTTCCAAACTGATTTCGTTGAATGTAGAGTCAGTGCAATCAATAAAATCTTGGCCGAAGAAAGAAATAACATTGATAGATGTAATAACGTAATCGTCAGGCCTGATGATTGCATCTAGCATAAAACAGACTGTTGCTTCTAAGTGTTGACTTCTATGTTCACTTTTATATATATATATATATATATATTGTGGCTGGTAGACAAAAATAAAGAAATACATTGCTTAATAAATAAACAGAGCAGCTACTCAAATACAAATATCTGCTAAAAACAATGTTTAAAGTGATACAAATCTGTCAGCTTCATAAATAAAAATTCCATACCTTTCTTTAGAAATAGATTAATACAAATATAAAAATTTGTCACTTAGCTGACTGATGTAACTTTCAGCATCGACTCTGCTCGTCAAGTGACATCAGCAATTGACATTTTATTTTCTTGTTTTTTATATTGTGTTGAAAAATAATTTATGCATTTTTCAATGGTGCAAAGTTGATTTTTTTCTTTCTTCTTTCATTGTGAGTGCATGCACATGTGTATGTGTGTGCATGTGCCTTCCCCGCATGTATGTGTGTACGTGTAGAATGTTGTGTTTATTGCTCCTCTTCATCATTTTTCTTGTCTCTTTATACTCTC
>CAHIKZ030000752.1:437500-455000 GCA_903632075.3 Acanthosepion pharaonis | reverse complement strand
AAACAAAGTTTTGTCAAAAAAAAAAAGGATTGACTCTATATAAAATCCCATTAAAAATGACTTTCAATGGTTTTCGTACAGCAAACAGACTTTTAGCATAATGCATAATCAAATCAGACAGTACTAATAATCTATACTATTGGTTCCCAACCTTTTTTTGGCCATGCCCCACCTAAGCATCTCTAAAATTCTGATGCCACCTGCACTATATTGGGAATCATGGATATATATACTCACTTTTTTGTTAAGTCAGGCCAGAAGAGGACATTTTCTTGAATTGTCGAAATTAAATTAAAGACTTTAGCAATCTGAAAGAGAAAGCAATTAAAATCAAAGACATTACAAAAATAAAACTCTTTCAACAAAACAATTGTAGAAAGAATAATTGTAATTCCAAGAATTAAACTTACATTTTGATGTGTTAAGTTGACTGGATGGAAGATGGATTTGTATTCTTGGAGCATTTGCACTTGTCTTTGTAATTCAACATTCTAAAAGATAAATTTAACAAAGAGGAAAAGAGTGTGAAATTACAGAGAATGGAGAAAATTATGTGAAATGTTTTTTGTCTGATGAAGATATAAAGTTTACATTTATCACTTCACAATATGTCAACAAGATTTATTTTTTTTATATACCAGATGAAGTATTATCATGCCATTATTAATTTTTGACTATGATTTCATCTTAATTTCATTTGCTTTTTGTTACATTATTAGTATTAATAGTAATATTATCTAGCATTTTATTATTATTAGATGAAGCATTGTCAGCCATTCATTTTTGACTAGGATTTCTTTTGTGTTAATTTCACTTATTTATTATTAGTATGATTAGCAGTAATATTGTTGAATTTTATTATTATTAGATGAAGCATTGTTCATTTTTTGACTAAGTTTCTTTCATCTTAATTTCACTTGCTTTTTATTACATTAGTAGTATTAGTAGTAATATTATCTTGAATTTTATTATTATTAGATGAAGCATTTTCAGCCATTATTCCTTTTTGACTGGGATTTCTTTCATCTTAATTTCATTTACTTTTTATTACATTAGTAGTAGTAGTAATGTAGAGGTTGTGTAGTGGTTATCAGCATAGGAATAAATTCAGTGAACCAAGTTTAAATTCAGACCTAGTTTGTTGCATTTACTTTTACACAAATGCCCTAGGGAATAGCATAAATCTATTTTGTCTCCTTCCAGTTGAGGATTAAATAGCAAGGAAGACTAGGCTCTCAAGCCTTGGATGTTAACCAGTCTATGAGAGGGACAATCCTGAATTCAAAGCTGTGGAATAGGTTTCCTTGTAAACAGTCTTTATTATTTCCATACTGACCAAAAATTCTTACCGACAAAAAGTGTAGGTCATCTGCAAGGAACTCGGCTGCTAGAGCAAATGAAAGTGCAAAAAGAGCAGAAGCAATTTTATGAAAGAAAGAACAGATATCTGTCTCTCCGTGGCTGACTCTGTCACGGACCCGAGGCCCTTCTGGATACACAAACAAATCATGGAGCAGATCCTAAAAAAAAAAAAAAACAAATATGGCTGTAATTATTGTATGAAGTTCTAGGAAATAAAGGTATTTTTATGATTTCATCTATTGGCAGCCTTTGTACCATGGACACAATGGTGTAAGACTACTCTATTGCTATTTCTATGACAAATGTTGAGGTGAAATAGCTAGGGCAAACCATGCTACTTCCATAGAGTTGAATCACCTTTGGTTTGATTTGGTTTGATTTGGTTTGATTATAGCATTGTCATATAGGAATAAAGTGTCACTTCTGACATTTGGACTTGAACATGGATCACCAGAGAGCAAGCACAGTCGACCTCATCTTGACATAATTACATCACATGATGGGTAAAGGAAATATATATATATATATATATATATATATATATATATATATATATAAAATTAGCGGCGTCTGACAGAGTATTGTTTAAAGGTGTTACTATTGTTGTATCTGAAACTTACAAAGTCTCTCCTACAAATGGGCATTACAAAAGGCATATCAACTTCAGTGGGTTATTTAATGCCGACACGATTTTTATTGCCACTAATATTTTTTTTTCCAAAAATGTATTGCTGGTAATATTTTTTTCTTCAAAAATTTATTGCTAGTAATATTTTTTTTACAAAAATGTATTGCTGGTACTAAAACCTATTTTTACACTTTCATTATGTTTTGACCCCAGTTTGAGGTTGACTTTTTTTCCCATAGCCAGGACCCTAACAGGTGCTACCACCTCAGGTTAGAGTGGACCTGGGAACACCAGCAATTAAGAGGTGATTCCATGCTCCTTAAAACCTCCTGATCAGAGGCCTTGCTGTTGGATGTAGTTTATTGTCATACCCAGGATGCTGAATCACCCTTGTTTCTCCTGTGTTAAATATATAAAAAGAAAATTTGCTGGATTTTTATTTTTGTTAACTATTTCACCCCAAGCAAGGCAATAATGTCACTAGGATGCAAGGAGTTACAGTGAATGAAAGAGAATGAGAAGGCCTTAGTAAGGAAAGGACAATAAAGGAACAGAATTCTGGAAGACAGAAGATGGTGATTGACATTACATTTAAAGTTCTGAGGATTGCCGAGACGTAAGAAATCAGAAGAGAGTTTCATATGTGAGAAGTGCAAGAAAATAATGTAAATGATAAAACAAGTTCTAAAGAAATAAAGATTCTTTGTGACAATCAGTTTAACCAAACCATAAGAGGAGAAAGTAAGTAAAGATTATGAGGATAATTTTTTTCACCCCAAGCAAGGCAACAATGTCACTAAAACACAGGGTGTGAAAGAGAATGAGAAGACTTTAGTAAGGAGAAGTAAGGAATGAACAATAAAGAACAGGATTCAGGAAGACAGAAGATGGTGATTGGTGTTGCATTTAAATTTCTGAAGATTGTAGTTGTCAAGGAAGCAAGAAATTGAAAGGGATTTCCACAGGTGAGAAGTGTGAGAAAAGAAACTGTTAGAATAAAAGAGACGGTTGTATTTAGCTGGTTCAACAGTAAAATGGTGAGACTTATTTGCTAATCTAGTAGTACGTTTAAATTCATTCAGTCAAGGCACCAAGGAGAACAGCTCATCCAAATAGTTGCCATCAAAATATTTGTAGAAAAGACAGAGGGAAGCCACGGCAAGAAATTGACTAAAGTCAAGATGCCTGGTCAGGACCGATTACATCACAGACCCTTTTTTGAATTTTGTCAAGAATCTTGAGATATACAGCAGGAGCACCAGACCAGCTATAGCAGCAGTTTTCAATGTGTCATGGGTCTTTACCTATAACTACAGAATGAACTCTTCCTAACACTATGTATACTACGCCTCTCAAGAGAGAGGGTCGAATCGAGTCGAGCCGATAGTAGTTCACTCCAAACCAGATTGACAGTCATACTAACACCTTCTATATCTTGTATTATTATTTTATGTAATATACCTTTGTTATTTCTACTCTAGTGTTCGTGTTGTTCTTCCTTGGTCCTAACCTGGACCATAACACAATGCATGGATGCATGGTAGATTTATAAATGTGCAAGGTGGATTCTGACTAGAGAAAAAAATGTCTGGCATGATACAGTGAACCAGTTTTCCTAGCAGTAGATGTAGCAATTGATTCAATATAGTCACTCCACTTCATATCAGTGGAAAACATGAGCCCAAAAAGGTGCAAAGCATTGCTCTCTTGGAGTTTAGCATCAGCCATGCTGATGACAAGCAGAAAAGGTTCTCTGTGGTGATTAAATGAAAGCAGTTTGATTTTGGAGGCATTGAAATTTACAAGTCATTTCCTGCCCCAGTTAACCACAGATTGAAGTTTCTTTTTGAGAACAGCTGCCAGCTTTACTCTGTGGAATATGTTGGAGTTGCTACTCAGATTAGGAGTAAATAGTTGTGTCATCTGCATAAATAACTAGTTGGGAACTGTTGTCATCAAGAAGACTGTTAATGAAGATCAGAAACAGTGTAGGTCCGAAGATAGAGCCCTGGGGTCTCCTGCATTAGTACGAAATTATCTACAAAACATGACAATTCAAAAGAACCTTCATTACATGCTAAGAGCAATCAGATTAAGCCAAATATTTATCCCATGGCATCATAGTCTTTGAGGTTACAGGGAAGGCAGCATGTCAAATTCTGCTAAACAATTTTGAGATGTCTAAAGCGACAGCCTGAGTTTTGCCGTTCTTATCATCTAAGCATGTGCAGTGGCCCTTGAAGCTACAGGGAAAGCTAGCATACCAAATCCTGTCAAATGATCTTGAGATATCTAAAGTGACAGCCCAAATTTTGCTGTTCTTATCTAAAATTTGTACAAAAGGTACTGTGACAAGAAAATCATTTTTTATAAAATATTTTTTTCATATTACTACAGATTAAGCCATCCAAACAGCAAATATCCCCCCAAAAAGAAAAAAAAAATCAAATATTATAAAAATTAATGGGGTATCCAAGGTGTAACATTATAGGTAACACTTTGGGTGGAGGGATCTAATTTGCTATTATTGTAACTTGATCTTACAGAAGTCAAAACAAAATATGTTCATACCACGTGATCTATATATAGGTAAATAATCCAAGTGAATCCTAATAATATAAAATATTAAAACTGATCCACAAAAAAAGCTCTATGTATTTATTATAACAGAGCATATAAATTACATAGAATAAAAATCCAATGTTACCTCATTTGAATAGCAATCTCAACCCACAAGTAAGTTTTGTGGGTTGAAATAGCTATTTGAATGAGGTAACTTTGGATTTTTATTCTATGCAATATCTATCTATCTATCTATATTATTCAAGTTGTCTTTTCTACAGATATATTCTGTGAACTTACACACACGCACACATATTTCTGTTAGTCCATTCATCTCTCCCACCCACTAAAATAGCCATACATTGATTGATCAAAACCAAATTTTGGGGAGAAGTTCAAACAGGTAAGAGGGTAGAAAGTACAGTTAGTTTTATTCAGGTGTGTATCTTAGTACAATAAATTTTCATTCATTTTTGGGAAAAATTAAAAGTTTTATTATTTAACATGCAAAATACTCTCACTATTTTAAAATCAATTTAATGATTAAAATAATAAATACTTATTTACATTATTTGGACTATTGTCCTCATCTTTGTTGCCATATTTATCTGATCATTCAGTATCTGTCTATATTTCTGAGATGAGGCATTATGTACATTATTTACATTATTCAGACTATTGTCCTCATCTTTGTTGCCATATTTATTATATTTATTTAATATTTATTATTATTATTTATTGTAATAAATATGGCAACAAAGATGCGGACAATAGTCTGAATAATGTAAATAATGTACATAATGCCTCATCTCAGAAATATAGACAGATAACAAATACTTATTTAATAAAAATACAATATTGTTTGTTGCATATCTTTTTGTAAGTTTTTATATTTCATTGATTGGTTTATGAAACTGAACAAAATGTAGAGTTTGTATGTCTTGACAAAAATACTTGACAACAATACTAAATATTGTGAGAATTTCAACACGTTAGCATGTTGCAAAAACATTCTAGTACTTGAAAATTTTAACAATCTTAGGACTCGAGATTAAAAAATAAAAATACAAATTTAAACATTTTAAGAAATCACAGAGTATGCATATTTTTTGTTTTTGCTAAGGTGGGGGGGGAAATAATTTTACAATGAATTTACATAGCAAACTAGACACACTATTAACTTTTATAAATGTTAATAATAAAAATATTTTCATATCCGTGCGAGTGCTTAATCTATGGTAACTTTAAAAAAGTATTACTTCAGGTTACAGTGCCTATACATCCTACTGAAAATTTGACTCACTTTTTCCCCAAGGACTGACACTTTGTGAAACAGACACCAACGTGTGTGCTCTTCAAACATTATAAACTTAACGTCTTTGAGTCAAGTGTTAGTTGTTAACTATCCCCATTATCTTTACAATTTTCACTTCCTATCACCTTCTCTTTCATTCATATCACATACCACATACATCATTATCCTTTTAACATTAAACCTCTACCTTGAGTAGCTTTTGAGCCTCGTACTGGGTGAATTTTAAAGTCATTTGAAGTTTCAAAAAGAAATCTTGTCATTATTCCAGGAACAATACAAGATTGGGGCGTGATGTCAGAGAGAGAGAGAGTAATTCAATCTATTTTCCCTCTCAGGCATGACTTGACATAATGATATTTGGCAAAGTTTAACATATGAAAAGACCTCCTGCCCACACAAAAAAAAGTCTGTCAAAAGAACATTTGTTTTTTCTCTTGACAACATTATTACTGTATACTCCCTCAGCAACTTTTATTACAGTGTAACCCGGATATAAGAGAGATTTTCTCTGGTCCCAAAGTGTTCCCATACTTACCTAAACACAATAGACCAAACCCGGATATAAGAGAAACCCGGATATAAGAGACTTATTCTCCGGTCCCGACAACTCTCTTATATCCGGGTTACACTGTATTTCAAAAAGCTATTTTTAGAATTTTAATAAAACCCAAACGTATGAAACTGGATTTTTATACATTCTCTTTTTTCTCGAGAACTGACAGCAAAAATGTTAAGCAATATTTATTTATTTGATTGTTTATATATAAGATTAAAAAAATTGTGAGAAAAATAATTTTTTTTTTACAAGAGTTTAGAATTTAACCTGCAAACTATAACAATAAATTACTTTATTAGTGTAATAAAAGCAGAAATATTAAAAAGCTTTTCATAACAAAATAGAAACAATTCATAACAAAAAAGAGGGGTCACCTTGACGTGGTATTGGCAAGCATGTATCGCTAGAACCATTACAACTGTGTAGTGAGTTTGATCCTCACTGGGTGCCCCATACTTTTGGTCTTGTGCCATATCTAAGCTACACTTAGAAAAATCACCATTTGAGCAATTCAACATGGTGTAATGGTTAGCAGGCTTGTCTCACTTGATCAATTATGACTGAATAGTGAGTTTGATCCTCACTAGGTACCCCACAATTTCAGCCTTGTACCATATCTAAGCTACACTTAGAAAATCTTCAATGTGGTTAAATGGTTAGCAAGCTTGTCTCGCTAGATTGATTACAACTGTATAGTGAGTTTGATCCTCACTGTGTGCTCCATATTTTCGGCCTTGTGCCACATCTAAGCTAAGCTTAGAAAATCACCATTTGGCACCTTGACATGGTGAAATGGTTAGAAAGCATGTCCCGCTAGATCAATTGCGACTGAATGGTGAATTCAATCCTCACTGGGTGCCCACTATTTTCGTCTTTGTGCCATATCTAAGCTAAGTTTAGAAAGCCACCATAACAAAAAAAGGGTTAACAAAAACTGTATATACCACCGTAAAAAGGCAATACCAAAGTATAATAACAATTAAAAACAGCCACACCTATCAATGAATAATTCTGTCTGCCTAATTTCCCTCACAAGGCTTGGGCCAACTAGTAGTATGGTTTTCAGGCACTTTCCAAAGTTGCTGCACATGTGGATCACCTCATCAAGCCGATAACATCAGTAAGCTGAATTCCTGATATATCGATCATGGTGAGATTCAAAGCTAGTTTTCATGGTCAGAAAGCAAACATTGAAACCAGTTGGCCAATGCCATGTGTCCAAGGATGGGGATCCAAACATCTGAATCCTTTGGAAAGTGACTGGAAACCATACCAGGGGTTGGGTACGTGGTGTGGCCGACTGTTTGAATGTTTTTTTTTTTTTTTTTTTTTTTGCCCGAGAAATGTTTTTAGTGAAATGTTTTGCTTACCATTGTAGAAGGATGAAGTAAATCTTTTAATTGGTTCTCTTTACCGTCTGACAGATATTTTGACAAGATCTAAAAATGAAAAAAGATAAAAATATATCCAATAGATTGTTATGCAGAGAGATATTTGTAATATGATCTCAAATAAAAAAAATAAAAGATTGATGAGAACCAGACATGAATAACATTTTTTTGAGATGTGGGCCAAATTATATATATATATATATATATATATATATATATATATACAGAGAGAGAGAGAGAGGGTTATAGTATAGGGCAGGCCACACTACTAAAAAAAGAACCAGACATGAACAACATTTTTTTGAGATATGGGCCAAATTAGACATATATATATATATATATATATATATATATATATGACTATAGAGAGAGAGAGAGAGGGGGAGAGAGAGAAGAGGTTATAGTATAGGCAGGCCACACTATTAAAAAGCAGATTCAAAATAATATTTCGTTGAAGGTGCCTCAGCTATTTTCACCACAGAAGACTATATATGTAATCGCCTTAGAAAGTGTTGATTGGCTTTTGGAAAAAAGATTTTTCAACAATTAAAAAAATGAAGTCTTGGTATAATATTATCGCACATGACAGCGATTCACATACAGCTGTGTGTAATTTGTTTCTTATTTATTTATTTGAAAATATGAAAAATAATTTCAAAAATAAAAAGTATATTTCTTCTCCAGAGAAAAAAAAATTATTGTGAATATTTCCCGTTCCTAGAGTAAAAGACGTTTACATGATCATCCTTAGTGAAAATCGGTAATGGTTTAAAATGATGAGAATGTTACCATCAACGAAAAGTTACAAAATTCAAGAAATTGTTGTTCATGTGAGAAAATGTGAGTGAACAAGTGAGAATGAAAGAAAATTTTTAATAAATGTTATTTTTGTCATGAAATTATGCGTGCCATTCATAAAGCCAAACAGGCCATATGTGGTCCATGAGTTGCAGTTTACCTATAACTAATATAAACTATACTCATATCCAATTAATCTCTTATATTTTACAGAATTTTATGATGCGCAGATTGTGTAACAGCAGCTTGCAAAGAGAAATCAGCGAACCGAGTTCAAATTCAGTCAGAATTTGTTAGATTCATTTTCACAAAAATACACTTGGAAAAGGTATGAAATCATTGCTTTCACTCCACCACCATGAGGTAGGTTTTAAATATCAAGGTAGACTGGACACTCTTGCTTGCACGTCAGACAGTCAAGGAAAACTGAATTCCACATCATGGAGGAGGTAACAGGAAACCACTCCACTATCTTTCCCAAGAAGTCATTACAATTCACAGATAATAAGGAAAAGAAATCTTTGGAGAGTCATGATCACCTACATCTTGATGGGATATAGCATTTAAAAAAATGTGTTTTATTCATGACTTAAGTGTATATCATATACTTATAGAGCTATTCCATGAGCGTGTGTGTGTGTAAAAAAGGTATCTCCAGTCACTATTTGAAGTTTCATGTATATGTTAGCACACAATCCTCAGGCTGCTGACCTTGTTTGCTGTTGTGTAGGTTTCAAATCCCCACAAGGGAAAACACAAAATGGAAATTCCTGGGTATTTAGCACAATGACTAAACTCACTGTGGTGGATACTGAATATCTGATAGATGGCAATCACAGGGCATAAAACTGTTATGGTGAAACACACCTATTCTATAGTTAATAGACTCTCCCACCTAATATAAGTAGGAGTAGTAAGAGAAACGAGAGTCAGTCAATGTCGGACGACAGTAGTCGACAGTTAGTCAAATATGAAAGTAGTCAGCGACCACAACAAGATTACTCTGCATAATACCTATTATATCAAGTTCCTAATGTTTTGTACGTCAAACTATTTAGGACTGATTTAGTACAAATACAAGCCACCACTGCGAAATAACTCCACAAAAAAACCCATAAAAAATCAGCTCTTAGTGGCTGGACAAAGGAGACACCTTTTTTAAAAGTAATATTTGTTCTGCTATGACAAAAGCATTGAGTACTTTTTGTCTCCCCAATGTGTGGTTTTCTACCTTTAACTGAGTGATTTACTTATGAAGTATATATATATATATATATATATATATATATATATATATATCAGTTAATTAAATTGATAAAGAGGCATTTGAAGCAAGCAGGCTTTTATCGTAGAGTGCTCAATGTTGAAAACAGGGATAGAGTGTTAATAGAATTAATATATATAAGTTAATTCTTTGCTAATTATTTTGCAACTCAATATATTGAAAAATCAACAAATGAGTTTTCAGTGGACAGGAATAAAGGCAATGTTTATAATCTTACTGTGGGAAAGCAGTGTAAATGTAGAAAAAAATGATCCAGTATACAATATTTATAATATAAATGCATTGAAAAATATTCTAATATACATATATATATATATATATAGGGAAGAGTTTATAGTAGTTCCAATGAGAGAAAAAGTGTTGTAATGTAGATTTAAAAAAAAATATATTATGCTTAAAAAAAATTTTTGCTTTAAGTGGGCTGATTTAAAATCCAACAGACCCAATGGCTCCTATATATATATATATATATATATATATATATATATATATATATATATATATATGACTCTCCCATCGGATTCGGCATATGAGGGTCAAACAGATCAGTTCAAGAAAACTGACAGCCCGACAACATACGTAAGATTTGATTATAGTGGTGAAGGTTTTGTGCAGGACCATCCACACTTTTGAAGGACTGAATACAAAGACCTGGTGCATTACATGACCCTCCATGAGTTTTGAATTCAGAGTTGTCCTTCTCCTAGACCAGTTGCCATCCAAGGCTATAAAACCCAATCTATCCTGCTATTTACCCATAGCTGGAGGGGGAAGAAGAGGATTCATACCTTTCCCAAGAGTATTAGCACGTAAGTGAATGTAATGGATTCAACTGGAATTTGAACTCGGCTCTCCGATTCCTCAATCCAAGCTACTATCCATTACCCCACCGTGCCTCCTATATATATATATATATATATATATATATATATATATATATATATATATATATATATATATATATATATATAGTCTACCATGAAAATAAAAATTCCAAATTCTTCAAGTGCTCTACAGAAAAAAAAATAAAACAAACATGATAAGATTAATTATGAGTATAACAACGTTTTAAAATGCTTATAAAATTTACATAGGGAGTAAATAGGGAGCACTGCAATTTGGAGTCATATTATACTGTAGGATGTTTTTAGATTCAGAAACATGGGGTTGTATTATACTCAAGAAAATATGGTACTTAGCTTCTTCTTCAGGATGTAGGTGATCATGACTCTCTACAACTTCTTATCCTTGGTAACTCTTAGTAATGTTTTTCATTTTAATATTCTTCCCCCCACTCTGCTGTCATCCATTTACACAAGCTTGTGAGGCAGGTTACTTGCTGTTTCTCTCTGTCCCACTTGCTTTTAATATGTCTTGTGAGTTTCAAATTTTCTAGGCCTCCTTTTCTTATTATCCGTCTCAAAAATTTCAACCGTCTCTTTCCAATTTTCCGGTATAATTATGCTTTTTGTTTCCATTTTCCTTATAACTTCCTTATTACTTGTATGTTCTGTCTATGGTATTCTCAGCATCCTTCTGTAGAAACAAGTCTCTGTTGCCTCATGTCTTCATCTCTGAGGAAACTGTCCAGAATTCACTTCCATATAGGAGGACTAATATTACATCTATTTTCAGTTACTTAACTACAGATGAGAAAGCTGACCACTTATTTTAATTATCTGAAGTTGCTGTGGTCAGGACAGAGAAAATTTTGAAGGGCAACCCAATATGACCCACTAGCCATAGTTTAGATACCTCTTAGTGATACAAGAGCTTTGTAACAATGATATAATGATCTCCCTATCCTTGATTTCTTTCCATCTAATCCTGAACTGCACTAAACATGGCTTAGTCAATATCAGTTGTAAAGTAGGAATCAGATAGTCTTTTTAATTTTTCAATGGTTTTCATGACGCTATCTTAAGCATTGTGAACTTTTCTCTGTGGTAATTTGACTTTATGAATTTAAGTTCAGTGCTAGACTGGCGGTAAGGTCTCGTCATTTTACAGTTGACATGGCTCGATGTAACTGTAAGTTCTATGCTAACAGTTTTTTCTCTCACTTCTCACTTGTGGAACTCTCTTCTGGCTTCTTGCTTTCCAGTCAATGTTTATCTTCAAAAATTTAAAAGCAATGTCAATTTTTATCCACTGTCTTCTTAATTCTTGTCCTTTTATTGTTCTCTCTCCTTAACCCATCAACTGCCAAATTTTTTTAATGTGCATTTTTGGCCCAGACAGGTGTCTTAGGAGTTAAAACAACATACAGTATTAAAATTTTCTTCGAAACTTTATAGAAACTAGAACATCAAATATATGCGTATAAAATATCCAAAAATAATATTGATTAGAAATAATAAAAAAAATACTTTTCAAAATAGTCATCATTTTTCTGCTTGTGAAATGTAAAATCATGACAGAAAGTGTCTTCTATGATTAGTTACAGCTAATAAAAAAACTTTAAAGGCTAAGTGTTGTAAAATACACCTCTGCAAATGCAATGTATGTAAGCAATTCAATGTAGATACAAGGAATAACATGTAGCGAGTTTAATTTTAACAGATCCCTCATGGCAAGTAATGGGTTAATAGATTTTTTTTCTTTTATTCTCTAACAGTCAATAACCCTTGTGTCTTAGTGGCTTTATTGCCTTGCTTAGGGTGAAATGATTAAACAAAAGAAGAAAAGTACATTGAGCAATGAAGAAATTTTAAGAGGAACAGGAATGAAAAGGACATTCTTGCTTAGAATCAGAAAGAGACACTTGAAAATTCTGAGACACATAATGAGGAAAGGGGTTTGGAGAATCTGACACTCACAAGGCATATTAAAATACAAGAGGATTTAGATTTGTTTTTTTATTGCTTAATTTATTTAAAGCTGAAACATATTTTTGGGACTTAACTGTTTTTTGTCACTGAATATTGCGTTAACAATTTTATGGCGATAACAATGATTTTTTTTCCAGATAGAAATCTTACTATTTAACCCATAGGTGGGAGGAAACAAGTGGTACCTTTAAAGGAGCAGAGAGAGGCAATGAGTAACAGAGCAGGCTTGTGTAAATGGATGATAGAACATGCACAGAAAGGGAAAGTAAGGGGTCAAACATTGCTTAGTGCTAAAAGCATAGGAAGTTGTGGAGAGCCATGACTGCTCATGTTTAGAAGGGCGCAACATATTTCTTGTGTAGTTTTCAGCTATAAAAGACTTGTTCAGCAAAATGGACTAAAGGCACATTTTATACTTCGAGAAAGAATAAAGAAATTAAAGTAAGATATTTTTTTATTTACATCATCAAGATTATCATCTCCCCCTCCAAAAAAAAAAAAAAGATTACAAACCTAAAAAATATTTTCTGGCTTTAAATAACCTATGAAGGGTTGATAAGACTGTAGAAAATAAATCACCCAACCAACTTACCTCATCAAGGGTAGTATACAGCACACTAGACTGAAATCAAAGATATATTGTAAGGTTAGTGATTTTTGCTTTATAAACATTTAAATATTTATTACATAGCTAAATAAATATGTTATGTTACCCCAGCAATGGGTTAAATAGCAAGATAGATTGGGCTTTAGTTGGCAATCAGTCTAGGAGAAAGAAAACGCTGAATTCATAAATTCAGGTAGATGGAACTCAATGTAAGAATACATGGTTGCCTAAGAGAAGGAAAATTCCAACAAGCTTTGATATAATCAATATTGAATGATCAAAAAATATCATAGGTATATTGCCAAAATTCTGTTTGGGCAATTAAACACTTTCTTCATGTACTAAATGTTCACCCAGTACAAGGCCTATGAGCTACTCAAGGTAGAGTGCTATTTAGTAAGGTTGTTGTATGGACATAAGAGATAGAAATGAGTACAGATTATGAAGATGTGTAGAGTAGATAATGGTTGGCTCTAGACTTGGTTAAGGTGTGTAGTGATCGAGAAAGCATCCTCTCAGGAGACATCTCTACAAAGTAATGGTTCTTGGGAAGAATTTGTTCAAATGGAACTTCTTTCTTACAAATGGAATATAAAGGGAATGAGGATGATTTAAACCTTTAAACATGGGATGGGAGGTCTTAGCTATAGAGGTCTGGACTGGTGAAACTGTACAATTGTCATGATAATAGCAACATAGTAGTTATAGGTTTGCAATGTTTTGTTTGTGGGAAAGGGGTTGTAGGGTGGAAAATAATTCATTAACCAGAAGGCTATGTAGAGGTTTTTGAACTCTGTCATGGCTGGAAAGTGAGGATATGGCAGCAATACTCCATCTTGGCTCTAATCTGACTCTTGTAAAGATGAAGCATGGCAGAAGGACTGGAAAGTGGGGATTGTGCAGCTCCAGCCCAAACATGGCAGCAATACTCCATTTTAGGTCTAATCTGACTCTTGTAAGGATGAAGCATAGCAGGAGTCGGATATTTTCTGGAGCTGGACAAGGGACCAAACATTTTTTCGGCATTTTTAGCGATGGATTTTATAAAGATGATAAAAAATTGTTATCAAATGTTTCTATGGCATTATAGCTGATCCATTCTTCAGTCACTTTTTGTTATCAGCATAATGTTTCTGTCGTTCTGTCCCTGGCCTTCATCGGGTATTTGTCAATTCAGGTAACCTCCACAAAAAATTTTGGACTGAACCCTTTATTTGATCTACAGGAAGTAGATTGTTTACATTCTGATGACCATATCTGGGTATATCTCATCTTGTTCAGACGTAGACTCAGCAGAAAGGATGAGCAATAACTGAGTAATATTAAATAAGAACAGGAGATATCTTTAGACATGGTCAGTGGAATGAGAACAATCTAACCCTGTAAATTAAATAAAGTGTTCAGTTAAAAATTCTTTAAAGGTGACCTGGATTAACATGCACTTGATGAAGGCTGGTAGGCAAAACAGCTGAAACAGAGCAACAACAATAATGATGACAATAGTCCACATGTAAATAAAGATTTTAATAAACTAGATTAGTATATTACTTATTTTAGTACTATTTATTTTATTAAGATATATTTAAATTAAATCATTACTTATTTTATTAAAAATCATTATTTTTTTTATCATTATTTTAAATGGGGTAGCAGGTGTTTCTCCAGTTTGCTTGGTTTTCAACAGCAAGTTCAAACTCCTCTATAGGGATGTTTGCAGCAATTAAATTGCATTTAAGTTTATCCTTGAAGCGTAACCAAGGACAGCCTATATTATACTTACCATGAAAAAGTTGGCCATAGATAAGGATTTTTGGCATCCGATCATCACTCATTCTGATGACATGACCAGCCCATCTGAACTGTGATTACATCAGGAAGGATTCAATACCACTGACACCACATTTGATGAAAAGATCAGTGTTAGAGATTTTGTCCTGCTGTGTATAACCGCATATTGAACGAAGACAGCGTTTATGAAAAGCATAAAGTTGATTGATACGTGTCCTGTAGGGCCTCCATGATTCTGACCCATAAAGAAGTGTGTTGAGAATTTCCATTTCCTCATTTGTCAGAGGGATTGTCAGTGGTCAGGAATGAATGTAAGCATTACTGATAGAATAGGGCTATTATATGTATAATGTAAATTCATTGCTAATGATTTTACTATAGGAATGCATTGAAAATAAGGAAGAAAGGGATTGTCAGTGGTCAGGAATGAATGCAAGCATTACTGATAGAATAGGCTATTATATGTATAATGTAAATTCATTGCTAATGATTTTACTATAGGAATGAATTGAAAATCAGAAAAGGTATTGTCAATAGTCAGGAAGTGAGGTCATTATTATTTGCTGTAGTACAGGGGTTAGCAAGCTTGTCTGATGGATCAATAAAAATGGTTGTGGTTTTGATCCTCACTGGGTGCCCAAATTTGAGGCTGTCAGCAATAAATTTCCACTTCCCAAGCTAAAGATCTTCCCACCCTTAGAAACCCTCCCCTGACGAGGATGGAGTCGATTACAGATGTTAAAATCACCTCCTCCTGTTAATAGCCCATGGAATCTTGTCTAAAAGTTCTTACCTCTGCCGTGAGCATTCTGTGACTGCATTCATTGACTGTACAAAAGATTCTTCGTAGAGCATGCTCGATTTCTGGCAGCATCAAAGACACAAAAAAGCCAAACCTATAGAAGAAAGTGGAATTGCTGATTTTGAAAAAATTTCAAGTGGTATGTTAATCATACTTACAAGGCATGGTAGAGTAATGGATAGCAGCTTGGATTGAGGAATTGGAGAGCTGAGTTTGAATTCCACTCAAATCCATTACATTCATTTATGTGCTAATATACTTGGGAAAGGTATGAATCCCCTTCTTCTCCCCCCCAGCTATGGGTAAATAACAGGATAGACCGAGTTCTATAGCCTTGGATGGCAACTAGTCGACTGCAGAAAGAAATGGCAACCTACTGCAGGGAAAAAATCTGCCTCATCAATCATGCATCGAAAGATACATTCTCACCTAAGCGTGTATCACGCATGGCACATAACTGACTGATATTCACTTACGTGCTAATACCCTTGGGAAAGGTATGAATCCTCTTCTTCTCCCCCAGGTATAGGTAAATAGCAGGACAGATCGGATTCTATAGCCTTGGATGGCAACTGGTCTACCGCAGAAAGAAATGGCAACCTACTGCAGGAAAAAATTTGCTTTGTCACTCATGTAACATGCGTGTATCACCTATGGTACATTTTTACTGACAAACAAGCAATAAAGCCACTGAGATGCAATGGATTCCTGGTGTGTGAAAGAATATGAGAAAAAGGAAAAACATTAAGGAGAGAGGACACTAAAAGAACAGGAGTTAAGAAGGCAGATGATAACAATTGACACTGCATTTTTAAGAAAATTTTTGACTGGAAAGTATGAAGCTGGAAGAGAGTTCCACAAGCGAGAAGTATGATAGAAGAAACTGCTAGCATAGAACTTACAGTTATATCAAGTAATTTCAACTGTAAAATGATGAGACCTTGCCATCAATCTAGTGCTGTGCTTAACTTCATGAAGAGGAAATCTCATCATGAAAATATTTAGAGAGAAAGGCACAGAGAATGGTGGTGGGAAAGTGACTCAGGCTGAGATGCCATGTCAAGACTGAGAACATTGCAGATTTATCTTTGCATTTCATCAAGAATCTCTAAATACATCCTAGAAGCACCAGACCAGATGTGGCAGCAATATTCAATGCATGGAGGAATGGCGGACTTATAAATGCGTTAGAAAGATTCTGGTGAGTAAAATTGTCTAGCATGACACAGTGAGTCAACTTTCCTAGCAAGCAGACCTTGTAATTAATTAACATTTGCCTTTTAAGCCTCATTTCAATTTCCAAATTAAGTGTGCACTGTAGCATAAAAATAAATGACCTTTATTCCCCAAAACATTTTTATAAATAAAAAAAAACAGAAATTCTGAATCTATGTTACAAAAAAAACAGCTGATTCTCTGTGCATCACACGTGACTTTGCATGCACATATTTAACACACACATATATGGTATAGTAATGGATAGCGTCTTGGATTGAGGAATTGGAGAGCCTAGTTCGAATTCCAGTCGAATCCATTACATTCACTTACGTGCTAATACCCTTGGGAAAGGTGTGA